>BGPR01000069.1:1518696-1586317 GCA_013235015.1 Araneus ventricosus
CATTGAAGATGCTGTGGAATAAAGTAAAGTGCATAACAAACGAAAACGATTTAAAGGTGCCGTTATGATGATGTTGGCAAGCTTTTCAACTAAAACTTTCATTTTGAAATTCTTACAAATGTTTAAATATAAAATTTTGAATTAGTATATAAAATTGTATATTTTATATGCTTATAAAATACATTTTTATATCGGTGATTATTTGTAAGATGAATCAATAAGCGCAATAAAATATGTTAGTATCTAAATACATGAGTATTTTAATGCATGTACACGCATATAAACATTGGATGCGCAAATTCTAAAACTGTCTATAATTATAACCTGTCTACAACAATATATTTTCTAGGTTCCTACAATATCGTTATAGACAGGCTTTACTGTATTTTGAACTTTCTTGTGGTAAATAGCTGCAATATTCATAGAAATTGTGAATAAAGCAAAGTTCTATCCTTCATTTAGAAAAACCTGCAATTTGTAGATTTTTTTCCATAGGGGGTACGACTTAAGCAAACTTACCGTATGAGAAAGTCTTGAAAGAAATGAAGCGGAAAACACTCATGGAAATAATTATTATCGTTTGTTCCACAGGCAAAAGATAGCTAGGTAAGGAACTGTTGACTCCCTTCAGCAATGTTTCGTGATTTGAACTTCGTGTCAAATACACCTTGCTCGACCGATATATTTCATCATTAGAGTCAATATAATACCAATGAATATAATTTTGGATATTTCCATACACTCCAAAATATATAATGGATTGATTGATTTTTTGAAACTCAGACTACTAATTTTGAACATGAAAAAATGTCCAATCGAGCAACTAACAGAGGTAGTAGTATGGAGTTTGGACAGAGGTAGTATTTTACTATTACAGGGTTGCATATAAATAACAATGCGCTCCATTTCAAAAATATTTTGGCCTGTTTTCAAATCGTCGTTTAACAAGCAAAACCGCCTATCTCGATTTTCTACATTTTACAAGAGGAAGAAAAAACTGATTTTTTGCAGCCATTACTGATTTTTTTTCGCATCTGGTATGAACATGAGACCGCATGTTCATATGAGATGCGAAAAAAAAATTAAATTATTCGTTATTGGTTGCGAAAATTCAGTTTTTTCTTTCTCTTGGAAAATTGAGATAGGTGGTGTTGCTTGTTAACCCGTTAGAGCCCAGCGTCCTATTTATAGGACAGTTACATTTCACTTCCGTGGCTAAAACGAATGCATTCCAATGATTCTTTTTCTTGTCTATGAAGTCAATAATGCCCTCCTAAGCTTAAAAGGCGTATCTCAATTTTCAGATTTTTCCTACTTAGTAATGTTTGTGAGCAGCTCACAAACATTACATTTTTTTCTTTAGTGATTTTCTACTATTTCTTAATAAGGTACGGCCTTTTTGCTTAGGGATAATGTCTTGCAGCTCACAAACATTACATTTTTTTCTTTAATGGTTTTCTACTATTTCTTAATAAGGTACGGCCTTTTTGCTTAGGAATAATGTCTTGCAGCTCACAAACATTACATTTTTTTCTTTAATGGTTTTCTACTATTTCTTAATAAGGTACGGCCTTTTTGCTTAGGGATAATGTCTTGCAGCTCACAAACATTACCAAGTAGGAAAAATCTGAAAATTAAAAAAAAATTGAGACACGCCTTTTAAGCTTAGGAAGGTAGAATAAGTGCTTTGAAACTTCGAATCACATTTCAACAAGCATATGCCACCAGTTATCCAGATCTTGAAAACAAAAGTAACAAAATTATTTTTTTCTCTTCTATTTTTATTGGGGTTTTTTTTTTTTTTGTAAAAAAAGAAAAGAAATTTTTTTTTAAAATTTCCTCCGAATTTAATTTTACTTCACAGTTAACTTAATGTTGGTGTTTCAAACATAACTTACTAGAAATTTATCGAAACCTAGGCTTTAAATTAATTTGGGCGTTAATGGATTAAGCAACGAAACGTTGCATCTAAAAGCGATTTTTGAAAAATCAGTAGTTGGAAGATAATATTTAATTTTGCCCGCAGTTATTTATTATAATCTTGAGAGAGCCGAGGCATCCAAAAGCAACCAGCCATCATTGTGATCTAACCGCAGATCGAAATAATGAATCCATGCCCAATAGCCTATTGTGCATATCTTGCGCAACATCTGTTCAATAAATCAAAACAAGTCCTTCGCATGTTTGCGGACCATTATGCCGCGATACGTCCAGGAAACACAAACGCATTGAAATTAATGAAATAAACTGCCGGTAATGCTAATTTGTGGGGATCAGTTTGCACTTGAAAGACTTTTTTCGATGGGCAGACAAGCGAGCGAATTATGCAGTGTCATTGCACCACCATTCAGATTGTCCGGCAGATTGATGCTTTGAGTTCGATAAAGAAAGAGTTAAGATCGGTTGAGAAAGATGTTTTTCGATGCTCAGTTCTGTGAACTTGAGTCTGTCTGTCCGGCGGAAGGTTGTTTTTATCGAATTTGTGTGATCGGCTGATTTTGTCTATTCAAACAAGGACAACGAACTTGTATCAGAGGAATGCTACTGATCTTGTTCCTGTGTTTAGAAGTTTAAGAGTGTTTTCTCTCTCTCTCTGTCTATCGTTTATCCGTTGTTCAATAGTTTAACTTCCTGGATTGAAGTTTTATCAAGTAAAAAAGAACTGTTTTCGTCTCTGAAATTCCTTTCTTTTCCTGCTTTTTTGAAGTTTCTTTATCTGAAAAAACCTTAGTTTAGAACAATTTTTTAAGCCTATAGCATATATTACTGCGGTTGCCATACGTCCCGTATTTCACTACTCAGTCCCGTATTATTATTTGTCCCGTTTTCTTCCTAAGCTCTGCGTCATTATAATTTTTAATTGGCTTGCGTCAAATTTTATAATTATGTGAAAGAAGAAAATGATATAATTAAGAAAGTAAAATCAAATTTAAAGTGTGACTGGGCTAAGAAGGATTAGCCTCGCAACTTTTTTTTGTTTATTATTCTACGTGTTCATTTTATTCGATTGTTTAAACTTCATTGATTTTTTTATCAGAGTAAAATAAGCGCTTACGTACCCATTTTTTTCATGTTTTATTTATTTAGCACTGAAACGTCTCGTATCAATGCTTGGAAATTATGGCAACCCTATATATTACTGTCAATTCGCATCATTTTGTTCCTTTTAAATTGGTGATATTTAAAGCAAAATCATAGAAGTACACAAAAAATGCGCCATATTTACAAAGGTATTTTAATATGCACATTGAATATATATACTAAATACATTTTTGAATATTGCATTTTTCCCCGTGCTCACTGTTACTCCATCTACTGAAAATATTGAATACATTTATTTGTGTGCAAATTATCGTTGATAGAATAAAAAAAATATGTATTTTTAAATTATTGAAATCAGATAAAAAAAATATAGCGATTCGGCATCATTGAATAGATATATATATAAATTTTAATTTTTAATTTTAAGATGGCTTAAATATCGTTTGCTTCGGATAAGAGTTTCCAAAGTTATTGGTGGGAAACATCAAAATGGCGAAACAAGAAAATAACTGTAGCAAATCATCAGGGAAAAAGGTAATTTAGGTTACTTTTTGGGGATTTCTACCGATGCTAATAGAGAATGTTGGTTACATAACAAATAGGCATAATCATTTTTGAAACTACGTTATAAGTGTAGAATTCCATGAGAAGGTCAAGGAAGAACACTCCCAATTTTTTTATGCTTGATGAAGCACATTACATTTATTTTATTTAAAAAAATTATGATTCCTTCCTGAGAATAGATTTTACTGATAGTTTTGAAACAAAATTCTTCATGAAACTGCATCACGTAACATGTTTAAGCGTTTGTTCTACTGTTCGCTGAATTGTGCATTTCAAGGTTACGAATCTCATGAATTATGTAATAAATTATTGATGGTTATTAGATAAAATTGACATAGAATCAGGGATTCATCGTTTCTCAGAAATCTGTAATAAACTAGTCAATTTATGTATAATTAATTCATTTACGATAAGCATACCACTAAAGCAGTGGCGAATCCAGGATTTGGGTCTGGGAGGGGCTGAGGTCATAAAAATTTTTTTATCGTCGTGACGAATGTCAAACTTCATGGCTTATGCAAACCAAAACACTTTAACTTTACAGACTTTCCTCACCTGACAATAAGAATCATAAAGAACACTGCAATACTTTCGATAATTTAATAAAAAAATACAATTAAATAACTAGAAAAAAATATTTTCGACCGCGTCAACGCTACAAGTACAAGTGGAATGACTAGAAAAGTAGGAAATTTTTGAGCCTGTCAAGTCAGAAAGCAATGCTGTCATGTTTTTATTATTTTTTTAAAGAAAGGGAAATTAGGAACAAACAGTTATAGTGATTTTAAATAAAATCAAGAATTCTGGTTTAGCTGTGGGAGGGGCTGCAGCCCCATAGGCTCCCCCCCCTGGATTCGCCACTGCACTAAAGTAAACGATATTTTACAATCTGATCTGGGAACGTTCCAGTTTTTTGTATACCTATTTTCTTATCCTGATTTGATAGAATATTTATGGCACAAAACCAGCCCATTTCTGACAAAATAAGGCAAAAAAAAAAACTTGTATTGTTCTTAATTATTTTCTACTGATAATAAATACCTCATGCATGTATACATATGAAGGTCAAAATTTACTCATATAAATTCATATTCTCTAGCTATAATCTATATATTTAAATTAACTTGGCAAAACAAGATGGTCATTAGCCCAGCCCCAACCACTAAATCAATTTCGATAATTTTCAATTCATAGGAAAGCTTATGACCGGTAGACATGGCATCAAGGGTCGCTTCTCCTCTCCACCCTCCATTTTGAGATATATCGCAAAATAAAACTTTGGCAGAGTCCCTCAACATGTACTAGCGTCTATCTAGATTTAAGACAAGTTACTTACATAATGTAATGTAAAGTTACATTACGAGACATTATTGATGACATTTGTGAAATTGAGTGAGTGAGACTGAACTTAACCGCCCGTCATTATCTAATTATTACTAAACTAATATAACGATTACAATTTAATTAGTTACACTATACTAAATTTTTATTGTTGATTCATAAGTAAATGTTGATTAATTATAACAATGTAAATAAAGTTGATTTCATAAGAAATAAACGGTTTTTTTTTATAAACTTTGTAATACAATCACTTGATCATCTTTTATACAGTTGATTTTGGAATGAAAAGGCAAAATAGTTTTGATGTGACCAATCCGGCCGGATTGAAATTGGTGCCGGATTCCAATCCCTAGTCACAAGTCATTAATACTACGTGCGAACAGCTGGTCGTCGAAGGCGGCTGGTTATGTTTTAAAAGATCTAAATATGATTCCGAACCCGCGTTGTTTAGCCTGTGCCAAGTCCATTTGCAAGTCATTGTTGCTTGATAATATAAAAGAATTTGAGAAATGCAAGGTTTTCGCACTCACACTTGGTGTCGAGAGTCATAGTTTATGAAGTTCTGAATTTTGTATACAGGGTTTGTTTTAATTCAAGTTCCTCCATTCAGAAGTGCCGGTTCTATGACTCCAAACGAAACAAAATTTGAGTTGAATGTAGTACAAGTGATGCTCTCTGTGAAAAAAAAATAAAGTGGGGTGGAGGAAAATAAGGAAGTAGAAAAGGGAGGGGGGAGATAGTTAAACTTTCGTCGCTAGAAGGCGCTGTCCCATTATCTAATGTAATTTTTGCAGATTTTTTTTTTTACTACTGAAGCAAAATTGAATAGATCATTTGAGGCTTTTTTTTTTAGTGTAACAGAAAACGCTGTCCAAATGCAGCCCTGAACATAACGGTTTTTTTTTCATTCAAAATGCCGCCTTTATGCACTTTTTACTTTCTCGTATAGGAAGTGTACAAAGAGAAAGTATTGTCATCGTCAAAAAATTCGAACTCGAGATTTTGATGAATCTCCACGTTTCAGACCTCCCCGAGTCCGAAAAACACAATTTTGGAATTATGTCTGTCTGTGAACACGATAACTCTAAAACGGTTTGAGCCGGAGAGAGATCAAATTTAGTAAGTATGTTATCTTTACACATAATTTGCAGGTTTCTATCAAATTTTGGACAAAATCCGTTCACAGGAAGTCTGCTTGTCTGTCCGTGTTCATGTGAACAGGATAGTTCAAAAACTTAACTAGTTGGATAGTTCATAGAGTTATTATTCCCGACCTGGCCGAAGCCGTGAGGTCTAAACGACGGGTCGCACGACGCAACCCCACACAAACAATTCAACTTTCAACAGTTAAGTTTTCCATTTACAAAAGGATGAAAAGAAACAACAAAAAGAAGATTCAAAGTGGGAAAAGCAACGTTAAGCAATTCTTTAACAATATCGGAAAAGGCCCGCCTAAAAAATTCAATTTTCAGTAAGCCCTTGAGTTCTTTTCCTTGCCAATTTCTGGGCCAAGACTGCCTCAAATGAGTCAACTTCTGACACTCAAAGAGCACATGAAAAATAGAACCGTCGGCTCTTCTACACGGACATTGCGGATCTTTGCCAAACAAGCGAGCCTGATGACAAGGAAAAACACCTTGATATGAATAACATTTGGTACACAGTTTTATCCTCAAGAATGTAGGTCCGTATCAATTTTTTTTTCGGTTTTTACAGTGCGAATCAGTTGCACTACATTTTAGTGAAATTTTGTTTCGTTTGGAGCCATCCCTATTAGTACAAGATATTGTACGATATCCTCACGATGTTATTCGATATTCTGAATACCGCACAATATCGTGAGGATATCGTAGCAATATTGTACAGCATCTTGTGCTAATAGGGATAGAATCAGCTCTAGAGCCTTCTGAGTAGGCGAACTTTAATTATAACAACCTTGTTTCGTCAATTTATTTAAACTTCGTGTTGCACCAGTGAAAAAATTCCATAAACAGGAATTTCATGTATAAAACGCACTAATTTTTTTAACCACGTCAATTAATAAAGTCGTGCTAAAATGAATGCCCATCCCCTATCGGAAATGAAGACGACAAGACGTTTCCTGAAGCATGACACAAGAGCAGGCCGTTGAGTTCGAGTCGCCCTCTGCTGATCATGTCAGCCGTCTCGAAGATACCATTCATGTATTATCAATAATCCCCTCAGAATCCTCCTATCAGATGGTCTTCTTTCGATATGTATTGTAATGGGGCACTGGTATCATTTCTCGGAATTTACGCTTTACTGAGATACCTTTGAAGCGTCTCAGAGCCGCGAGCCACTTCTCTGCAGGTAATTTGGTAACTTTATTTTTGCTCTCTCGTACGTATAAGAAAGTACTGTAACCAGGGGCGGCTCGTCAGCTCAGAAAGAAGCAGTGCTGCAAAAGTTGTATAAACCCAAATTGTAGTTAGTTTTGTGCTGATTATTTTGATATATAATGATGCTATACTAAAAATTTATAGTTTTTGAGTTATAAGCAAAAAACTGGGAGGGGAGGGGATTTCATGTTTTTTTTGGCTATAGCTGAAATTCCAACAAAAATTATTTGTGGCAGACCTCAGATTAGTAAACAGCACCCCAAAAAATATAAGAAAGCAAAAAATTACAACTCCCCGAGAATTGGATTTAAAAAAAGGGATAGCGTTATTTGCAGGTACTGTACCTGCGGATAAAACGTTATTTGCAGGTACAGTGCGCCAACGTCCGGTTCCTGTCCGATCACCCCAATTAAGTAGCATCGGATACGGTCAGTACTTGGGAGGGTGACCGCTTGAGGAGCACTGTGTGCTTTTGGCCTTCTTTTTGAGTTCTTGACTCATGGACTTTGTTAGTTATACCAGATCAAGTGGAATTAGTTTCAAAGTTTAAAATATCTGCGGATAAAATGTTATTTACTGTTTAAGAATAAATAATGAGTGGTCGTGAATTTTTTCTCTAATCCTTATAATTTAAAAAGATTTTTAAATATAATTCTAAACATTATTTTTCATTGCTGGACTTTCATACAAACCGCTTCTTCATTTCTACAAATATTTGATAGTTTGTTTTTAATCCATTGTTAAAAACTGAAGTAGAGAGATGCTGCTTATTACCGAATTCTACCTATTTTTGAAAAATGTGATTAGAAGGTACTGTATCTTTGGATAAAAAATTATTTATTAGGCAGTGTACATTCTGTTTAAATTGTTTTTCTTCTATAGGAGTAATTGAAGAGACTTCGAAGCAAATATTCATACATTTTAAAATTTAAATCACATGCAAACATTGAGTAGCGGAAAGAGAGTAAGAATATAGTTATTTAAAATATGCTTGAAAATTAACAAGGTTCAGAAAAAAAGAGCAAAATCAAATAAAATATTGAATTTATAGACATCGGTTTTAAAAACAATTAGTGAAAATTCAAATTCTTAAACAGATTTAAGTATTTGCTAGTACAAAAAATTGCTCCCAACTTGCTGTCCGGATTCAGAACCCATAACCTTTCGGTTAGCAGTCAAACATTTTACGACCACACCACTCGGCCTTGATGTTAAGAGATACGAGATCATTTGCTTCATTTTTTTAGCTTCTCACTGTTAAAATTTTTAACGACGGCTAATTCTGCATTTTCTTACATGTAGATTTGCATTTTGTAAATGGGATTATAGCAGATTCAAACTATTGACTTTGGGGTTTCCGTCAACTGTAAAGGGAAGTTTAAAATTTCGTAAGACATCTTTCGGGTCTTTGGAGCTCATTAGGATCCGAAATTTGTTTTTTATTGATAATTTGCGATGAGGTTTCATTTTATGACTGAAAAAAAATCAATAAATATGTTTTCTCTACCAAATTCAATAAATTGAATTAGAAATCAGCCCTCAAGACCAAAGTAAATGTGAAACATGTCTCCCATGTGTCGCATGTCTCCCATGAGATACTGGAGATTCTCACAAAGTAGCATTCATAATTCTTTTAATAATCTCATAAACACAGAAAGAACGTTTCAAGTACAAAAAGAACATTTTAAAATTTCTACAGAAGCATATTGAATTTGATAAAAGCTGCAAGTAATTCCTAGGTACAGTATACCTGCAAATAGCATTTTATCCGCAGGTACAGTACCTGTAAATAATCACTTTCTTAAAAAAAACTACTTAACGATTGAACTACTGAGAAAAAGCGAAAAAAAGCCAAATGAAAAAGTCGCGCCAAGTGAAATATGGGAAAAATGGAGCTCAAATGAATGCAATTTCAAGCGGAGAAAGGGTTGCTTTTCTCCCGCTTTGCTTTGCTTATTTCATTAATTTCGGATCCTCAGGAGGGTTAAAACTTATTGCAACTCTAGTATGTCTCTCTCTCAATTCTTGATTGATTTTTCGTCTTCCTTTTACGTTTTTTTTTTTTTTTTAATTTTTTGTCAGTTTCGTTGATCACTGAATTCTTTAAGTGAAAAAGTAAGCCAATTAGAATAAAAACGAAATTACTATATTTTAGAATAATTTCAGGGGGACTGCAGCTCTTCAGCTCTTATGGACGAGCCGCCATTGATTGTAACACTAGGTAAGGTCACCATATGTGACATTGTGAAAATCGTAAAAAATAAGAGGATGGTGCCATTTTCCGATACCCTAACACAAAAATGGTACTTGGTGAGACTTTTTTGCTTGCGGATATTTAAATAACTATCGGAATTAATAATAAAAATTATAATTTGACCTTTGTTACGGGACCACTGTAGACCAGTGAATATTTGACTTCGAGATTTTGGTGAGTCTCTCCCTTTTAGACCTCCCTGAGTTAGAAAAACAATAATAAACGAAATTGTTGGCTGTAAGGCCGATAAATTGAAAACGGAACGAGCTATACCAGTGACGAATTCAGGATTTAAGTCGGGGCGGAGAGGGACTGAGGTCATAAAAATTTTGTGTCGCCGTGACGAATGTCAAGCCTCATGGCTTATGTAAACCAAAACACTTTAATTTTTAATTTTAGAGACGTTACTCACCTGACAATAAGAATTAATTCTTATAATTATAATTATAAGAAGTAGTGTTCTTTATAATTATAAAGAACACTACAATACTTTCGATAATTTAATAAAAAACGCAATGAAATATCTAGCCAAAGAATGTTTTTGATCGCGACAACGTACGAGTGGAATGATTACAAAAGTGGGAAAATTTTCGAGGCTGTCAAGCCAGGAAGAAATGTTATCGTAGGTTAAAAAAAAAAGGGGGAAGGGAGATTAGGAACAAATAATTGTAGTGATTTTAAATAAAATGAAGAATTCTAGTTTAACTCTGGGGGGGGGGGGGGGAGCGGCCCATAGCAACCCCCAGAGCTAAACTAGAATTCTTCATTTTATTCGCCACTGAGTGCCACTCTTTCTGGATTCGCCACTGAGCTAGACAAATGAAATCTAGCATATCGTTGTCGCTCAAGCAGAAGTCACTAAATCCAAAACTGTAATTTCGAGATGTGTTCATTTTAAACTTAATTATTTTTAAGTCGCTGCGATAAATAGTAAAATTTATTTTGCAGGTTTCTAGGCCCAACGGTTTATTTAGTGATGATTAGATAGCAGGTTTCTATCACGGAATAATTAATCACAAATTCTAATTGACTGAAGTAGCCCGTGAAAAGATTTTTTGGGAATTAGTGACTTCTCCCTGAACGAGAGACGACGATATGGTACCAAGATCAGGCCGCGGTGGCCTAGTGATAAGGTCTCGGCTTCAGAACCGGACCGTTCCTAGATCGAAACCCGAATCCACTGAAGATACGCCGTGTACGTGAGTTTGGTGCACGTAAAATCTGAAGTCGTGGGCCAAACGTCCTCCCGCTGGCATGGTACGGAAGTGTGGAGAGGGAGTACCAGCTCAGGCGTCGTCCTTGTCACCCGTTCACATATTCAAAATTATGAGATCGTTCCCTCCGAAAAAAGCCCTCGCGTTGCTTCAAAACGTGACGTTAATACAACTAACTTGCACCAAAATTATAGGTTTGTATCAAGTCATGGACGATATCCGTCAAGTTTGGTATCCATCGAATCGTATGCATGTGAACGCGATAACTCAAGAACATGGTGACTTAGATGGATAAAATTTGGTATATGGTTTATTTGCTAAAATTGTAGGGCTGCATCAAATTTTAGATCAAATGCGTCAAAAGGTTGACCTATCTGTTGGTGCCTGGGTGAACGCGATCATTCAAAAACGAAAGAAGCTAGAAGCGTTAATTTAGTATAGGATCTTCAGATCAAAATTGTACAGGGTTGTTATAATTAACCCTCTGACTGCGTATGCCGCGATTTCCGCGGGTTGGAAGCAAATCTATCTTCTGCTGCATCCTCTTATTTTCACATGTTAATGCGTTTACTGAGTACTTTTATAGCATTATATCATATTATACTAATAAAGCTTTGTATATTTAAACAACTCGCTTGGCTCAACGGTATTTGAACACGTTCATAAGCGATGCATCTAAATAGTGATTTAAAAAAAATACGCAGTGAGAGGGTTAAAGTTCGCCTATTCAGAAGGCCCTAGAGCCGGTTCTATGGCTCCGAACGAAAGAACATTTCACTAGAATGTTGTACAAGTGATGCGCTGGGTAAAAAATAAAAAGTGTATTTTGTAAAAAAAAAAAAAAAACAGTAATTTGATCGAAGAAAGATTTACGTTTAGAACTAAATTCCGGCAGCGTTTTTAGTTAAACTTAAAAAAAAAAAAAATACCTCAGATGAACTGTTCAATTTTGCTTCAGTAATAAGAAATATCTCCAAAACCCCCCAACTATACCCCACCTTTCAACCCCCCCCCCCCCCTTTATCGGTTTTCACAGAGCGCATCACTTGTACTACATACTACAGCAATTTTATTTCGTATGGAGCCATATAGAACTGGCTCTACACTCTATGGAATCCAGTGGTCGGCAAACTCATTAGTCAAAAGAGCCAAAGATCAGCAGTACAACGATTAAGGCCTAATGGTAAGTGGCCGCGGTGGCCTAGTGGTAAGGTCTTGGCTTCGGAACCGGAGGGTTCCTGGTTCGAAACCCGATTCCACTGAAGATCCGCCGTGTACGGGGCCTGTTGCACCCTAAATCATATGCACGGCCCATTGCACGCTAAGTCATATGTAGTGCATCATGTGTACCAAACGTCCACACCATTGGTGTGGCGTGGAAGCTTGGAGAGGGGGTGCCATCTGACCGCGGTTCAAAATTACGAGGTCCGCCCCAAAATAGCCCTCGAGTTGCTTCAAAACGGGACGTTAATATAACTAAACCTAAAAATCTTTTGAGAGCCAAATGCTTTTCCAGAACCATGTTTTAGGAGTGGGTTTAAACTAGCTACTAACATTAAATAAAACCAGATATTTTAATAATAGTACATCGTCGAAATCTATTCATGGCAAAGCCGCACTGAAGTGGCTAAAGAGCCGCGTGCGGCTCGCGAGTCACGGTTTGCCGACCACTGGAATAGGCCAAAGATGGGTTCTCCTCATTCCAAAGGGTTAATTATGGACAACATGTCGATCAGATTCTAATATTTGACGAAAATCTTCCAAGGGTACACTGTTTGTTTGCCCGTCCGTCCGTGAACACGGTAACTCACAACTACAGCAAGCAAGATAAATGAAATTTGGACGCCAAAATTGAAAATCTATATCAATTTTAGACTCAATCGGTGAATGGGAAGTTGTCCAAAATGAATACTTGATTCTTTTCACTAAACAGAAAATGAGCCATATTGAGGAAGTATGCAAGAAAGTCGAGGGGAGAACCCTCTACCCCTCTCCTTCTTGGTTCCAGCTGGTTTTCTATATGAAACAGGATTAAAATTTTATTGCCACTTGATAACTGAAGAAAACAAACCTTTTTTTTTTTTTCCTTTTTCTTCTTTCAAATAATTAGGACATTGTAGAATTAATCGAAACAGAAAGAGGAATTTACTTCTTTTTACTTCCTCCTGCACGTAAGTAAAGTACTGTAATCGAGGAAACATTCGACCTCTGAAATTTGACGAATACTCACCTCCTCAAGTCCGAAAAAAAAAACGAAAAATGCCTGTGTGTATGTGAACACTATAATTAAAAAACTCAACGAGCTAGATAGATAAAATGTGGCAAAAGCGTGTGGTCATTACACATAAATAGTAGATCTGTATCGAATTGAGGACCAAAACTGTCAACGGGAGGAGTCCAAAACGCTTATTCGATATCCTTCGTTGTATTACGAAGTTACCCAAGAAAGCAGTGGCAGTATAGATGCCCCGGGCGCCAGTTTTAGGGTGCGCCCCAGAGTCAAAACATTACTGCGTTTATGTCATTTTTAACCACTTGAGGACCGAATTATTTTTCAAACCTACGGCAATGGACCTTATGCGTGTGACGTCACATCCTCCGACACGTGACCTGTCGGAGGCAGTCATTGGTCAGTCTTAAACAGCTGACTCAGAACTGCTTTTATTTCTGAGTCGCTTACAGGTCGATCGTTTTGTTTATTCCTCCGCAGCTGTTTTTCTATACTCTCGAACCCAAACGGTGCATAAGGTCCATTAGAACGAGTTAACTCGGGTTATGTCCTTAAGCGGTTAAAGCAAAATATCATACAAGGCATAAAAATAGTACCATACTCCTGGTTCCATTTACACTTATTAAGCCCCTAAATGACAACTGGGATAAAAAGATTCATATTTTCCAGACGCCACTTGCCTTCACTACGCCACTGGCCATGGTGACAAGACGTTAATGCCTTTATATGACTTTTTAAAGTCGAATACGATGAGGGGATGAAAGATATCGTGCCCCGGGCGCCGTTTCCACAAGCTAAGTCATTAATGATGACGGAGGGGAGGGGCGAAAATTAATATTAAGACCTGGGCGCCACTTACTCTCGCTACGCTCAAGTCCTGAAATCTCACTGCATCTCCGCCCCTCCCACTGCTTCACAGCTCAGCACTGATTGGCTCATCCACCAGCTTTTAATACCAACCAGCTCCTAAAGATCCCTCTTTCGCCTGCTTCTCTCCATTCTGCGACCAGACGCAATTTCCTCTCGCCGAATTTTCTCACTTCCGCAGAAGTTACCCTTCATTCTGTTGAAAGTTTGTCGACTGTGGGTAGCGGCTCTCACGGGCCGCAGGAACCACTAAGATGTCTTTCGTTCGTTTTTACCCTCGATACGCCATTGCAAGAAAGTTTCATATTTAAAAACAGGTTTTTAGTATGCCTGTTGCCGTCAAGTCGAATAATGCTAACTTATTATTTGCCTTTTTAAGAAAAAAATTAAAGAAATTCGAATATTTACTCCAAAGTGGCATGATTAAGTTTTAGGCTTGAGTCGTCTGTCTTTGTATCATTTTTAAAAATTTACTCTTAATTAATAGCAACGATAGCATACACGCAAAAAATGTATTTAATATCGTTGCAACATGCGTGTAAACGTAGTAACTAAAGCAATGAAAAGTATTGTTGCAAATTATACTTCAAAATATTTTTAAAAATTTATTAAAGTTAGAGAAAAGAAAATTGTATAGAAATAAAATTGGTATCACTGAAAATCTAATTTTTTAAATTTTAAAGTGATGTAAAAATGGTTTTCGTGCAATAATATGCTCCGAAGTTATTAAGGAAGAATGTTAACTTTTTGATTAATCTTTAATTAAAAATCTAATTTTGAAAAGCCCTCTCTTACTGAGCACCTACTACCCAAGAAGTAACTACGTGCCAAATTTGGTAGCTCTAGGTCCAACGGTCTGCCCTATAGAGCCTTTTGAACGATTCCTGCATCACATGCAATTTACAGATAGTAGGCCAGCCTATCAACATTATCATGTTAATATACATTTCCTTATAGAAATGAAAATTGTTATTATCTGTATATAAATATTTCTCTTATGTGGCTCCCAGAAAACACGTTATTTAGCTATAGGATTTGGCAAAATCTATAGGAATTTATGAATAATGTGATTTCACTTTTCAAATGTTTAAAAACGGCAACAGTTAGGTTTGAGGCTTCTTTACAATGAGTTAATAATAAATCTCAACCATGCTGTTAAATATCATCAAAGCGATAAAAGCAGATGAATTTAACGTGCAAGTCAATCAATTGAAGAAAACTTTCAGTGGCGTTCAGGAAGAAATAAATTATTTCAACATGCTCAGTGAAAAATACAGTGCGGTTGTCAAAATGGAATTTCTTTTGGACGATTATTCACAAAATGTGGTAATCCTGACACTTTTTTTTTCTCTCTTTTGAGAGTTTTTTAATGGTCGGAGCAAATATAGCGAGCTTGGCAACAAAACCACACCACGTTCTTAAGTCTTGATTTGTTTTTAGGATTCTCTTTGTATACATATCTTGGAACTCTTATTCACCATTTTTTTTTTGGCACTTTTATAATTTTCTTTGTTAGTTTCATTTGAATGTTCAATTTGTCTTCAAAATGCTTACAAAATAAAATTTTAAAAAATTCTTCAAGGCCAACAAATTTATTCTCTGCCGACTTAAGTTAAAGCATCAGAAGCAAATCTACCGAGCTCAAATGTTTTTTGCTAGGATGCACAGTATCCTCATTGTAGCAAGCAAGATTTACATAGCAAACCTGGGAGGATTGCTATGCAACCTTTCTGCGGGTTGGCGAGTATTAGCAAACAGGGGGGCAGAGCCCCCTAGTTTGTTAATTGCACAGAGTTGAAACTTTTGCTACAAGCACAAGCTTGGCATCATTACTAAAATCCTAGTTATACATATTTTCATTTCCCTTATTTATCTGCATTACATTCAAAGAAAATGTTATATGCATTAATTACTGTGTTTATTTACACACTTAATGCTTCTGTGTTTATGAAAATATTAAATACAATTTTTGTTTTATGTGGAAATCATAGAATAAAGAGTATGATAATAAGCTGACATCACCGAGTAGATAATTTTTATATTTTAAAAAATGGCATACAAAAAAACATTTTTTTTCAGTCAGTTGTTTCTGAAGTTATCATCAGGAAAAACAAAATGACTAAATCAAAAAAACAGCAGTGATAAAAATGTCAGTAAGAAAAGTTATATTTGGTTACTATTTACTGATGCTAACCAAAAATATTTTATTGCATTTCAAGGGCAATCATTTTTGACTACACATCTTTCTCACGTGGTAAATGTACAAGAAAATTGGAGAGAAAACACTCACGATTAGGTCAGATCGTTAAATATGGTACGGCCGCTAAACTTGACCAACTTTGAATTATGCTTTTTATTTTTTTTAAAATTTTGTGGCGATTGGTTTAAAATACATGAAAACATCTAATAAAAATATTTCATTTTTGTTAGGAAATTAGATATTTGAGCATATGCTATAGCAAATAAATTTAATTTTATTTTAATATTACAAAATTACTTTATTTTAAAATTTAGAAGCATTTCAATTAACAGTGTCAATTTTAAATTAAAAATTTTGTTTATTGTCTCCAACAGGTAAAGCCAGAACTGAGGAGGTTAAAATCTAATATTTTAATAACTAGATAAGATCTTGCATTGCAAGAAAGAAGTCAAGATTCATTCTTTACAAACTAAACACAGTAATCTGAGTACTTTCTCTAACTAGTTTCAGATAGTCAATCTTAAAATGAAATTAATAAAACAGAAAGAAATTTACCCAATCTAACTGTTCTAATCATTGCAGTATATTTTTCAAAAGCAATTTTGTGCAAGAGAATTTTTTAACATTTATGGTTCAGCTTATAATACAGGATTATAGGCCAACAAGTATGCAAAAAGTTCCGATGACCTATAATTTAAAAAGTGCCTTATTCTTTAAAATCATTATTTCAAAGATGCAAAATTAAGATTATGAATTTGATTCAGATATCAATGAATGCACAGTTGAAATTTCATAGTCTAAAGGCGTAGCTATTCTATCAAATATGAAATGAATGAACTATTGTTACCAGTCTGATTATTTAATTTCTTATTCCAAAACTAAATGATGCAGTAACAAACAACTGTGATGCTTACATAAACAAAGTATATTAGCATTAAAAAAATTGAACTCTATTTGAAATATTTCCAATTACTGCAAGAGCATGCAAAAAGTTTGTAGAAGTACAGCTGACTATATTTTATTTAATGGTGCAAGACCTATCATGGTTAAACAGCACTAGAAGCATGCAAGATGTTAATGACAATTAAAAGAACAACATACACTTGCTTAATTTCACTAGAGAGAGTATACCCGAGTATAGATATAAAAATAACTACTTTTTTTGGGGGGGGGGTTAAAAATTTAGTTACCTTTTCAAAAGTAAATTGGCAGCATTTAATTTAGTATTGAAGAGTAATAATTCTTACAATTCAACATATTTTATATTAACTGATTAATTCAACACTATTTATATGCTGATCAGGATGTCCAAGAATTATTAGACATATTACAAAATTAAATACAATAAAAACTAGAACAAACAGAAACAAAATATTGTATTATAGAACCACAAAAGCTAATAAATATTGATGCGACATCCCTTGGTTGCGTGTTTGTACATCCAAGTGATACTCGATTTGATACTTGTATTTGCAAGCATATATCGAATAAATAGCAGCTGTGATATGGTGCTTCAGCTCCTGTTAAATAGCGTAAGGCATCCAATATATACAATCTTTCACAAGATCCCACATGAAAAAATCCAAGGGACCAAATTCTGGAATTTGGATGGCACAATTGAATTTTTCTCACACAATACACATCAGTCCACACCTAGCTCCATATGAGATTCTGGGTATAAACAAAACTTTAGGAGCCTTGTTAGTAATACAAAACATTGAGACAACGCTACTGTTCCTAGTTATTTTTTTTTGGAAACTTCTACATGTCCAGTAATTCTCGGACACCCTGTATATTTATCAAGGACCAACTTGTCTCCCTTATACTAAATTGGATTCCTTATGAAGATGCATTTACAATTTTGACATCGATTTAAAATTCTCTTTCAGGCACACTTTTGTTTTTAACTTCTCTAAAATATTATAGATCAATAGAAAGATTAATTCTTTTTAGCAATGATTAACCCCCATAACAGTTTCATTGTTATCTAATAAGACGACCCCTTCCATTTTGGAAAGGAGCCATAGAATACTCGAGATGCCTATGGATTCCACCTAATTTGTGTCAAATTATAAAGCTAATTTAATGATTAAATTTTAGTTTATAAGACTAAGAATGCGATAATTTGATGAACATATGGGTGTACAGGCAAAGCTGTAAAGGAATTAAACAGAGTTGAGCTCCAAATTTTTTCAGACGATTATTTTCAAATTGGCAAAAAAGATGCAAGTGATCATATACAAAATACTAAGCAATACTATCTATGCAAAAGAGGTGGGAAAAATTACTAAAACTAATATTCCTAATTAAAGTAAAAGTTAGGGATATACAAAAAAGAATATCCCGATCAAAGGAAAATTTAACAAATCAAAAGAAAACTGTAAATGAGCAATGCATTTATGTTAATGTACCGATTTTGATTATTTATCAGTTTTACTTCAATTCCACAAAGCAATTTTTAAGTGCACATTTAACTTCCATTCAAATTAAAAATTACTACCACTGTCTCAGTAGCAAGTCTTTAAAATATTTAAAACTATGAACGAACCAATGTTAGAAAAACGAAATATCTAGAGGTTCTAAACAGAATGCCTGTATTACCAATTTTCAAAAATAAATGCCTTATCATAAAAATAAAACTTTAAATGCTTAAAATTAAAAAATGTGGACAACAATTTTTGTAAGACTGGCAAACTTAAAATATGGAATATATTCATTTAAAAATGTTTTTTCTCATATTAAAGTTTATTCTCCCACCACCATAAAACAGTTTAAAAGGAGTTTCATTTTTCCATACACAATCTTTTTTAACAATAGTATTTACTGTCACGTTTTTAGCAACTTAGAATTAACTATTCTTCCTTTCACAAAAGCCTTTAAAATTTATAAAAATATTGTCAAATTCCTCTGGATAACAAGTTTTAAATTTAGGTACTTGTGCCATAAAACCTGCAATAAACAACAGCCATATTAGGCTGTACATTTAGATACTTATGCTGCAAAAAGAATACAAGCAAAATAACATTTTTATATAAATATTTATTCTGGAACATATTTACAAACTATGATAGTGACATTATATTGGTAAGACAAATGTACAAAATTAAATGAAATGATAAGCACTGTATTTCCATTCCAGTTTAAATTAAAGACAAATTTATCAATTATATAAATAAATTGCAGTTAAAAAAGATGATTATTTGGCAAACAGGAAATTCATTTAAATATGGAACACATTATAAAATAATTGTTTTAAATGTTTATGAACTGAAGTTTTTATGAAACAATTTGTATTTCGGATGACTATAACATTCACAAAACTCAATTTGTGTTTAATGAAACAATATTTGTTCTCAGAAAATAATAACCTTCTCTGCCCAAAGTTTTTGCAGAATTTTTCAATGTGCAAGAAATACATAAAAAACCCCCAAAAAACAGTATTTGCATTTGTACAACACTTTTCACCGGTACAAACACTTATTTCAGGATCCATGCCAAATCCAATAATGGCATAAGAGGCACTAATTATCACCAAGTAGAAGTTTTAACATATCAATACACTATTACAATTTGTCCACTTGATGTCAAACAACACCATTTACAAAAATTGTTTTTGAAATAATATACTGTTGCATACTAGAAAAACGATGGATTGCCCAAAATCAGACAGCTGCAACTCCACATGTTTTAACTAGATCCTGTCCTAATAACAGAAGTAGATCTACAATTGTTTGATACTTCAGAAGTCTTCATTTTCACGTACACAGTATATTACCTCATGAATTTTTATAGATAAGGTTACTTAACTTTAAACTAAAAAGTTAAAGCATTACACTGAGATTAAAAATCACACATCAGCAAAAAAGAACAATTCATTAAATTTTCTTTCTTTTACATACAATTTTACAACATATTATTTGAAATTTGAATCAATTTTTAAAAATTTTATCTTAAAAACTGAATCACAATGCAAAAAGAACATTTTTTTTATATATATATATACAAAAGAGCAATTTATTTTATTTTTAGAATTTTTTTTATTTTTTGTATTTTTATTCCACTTTTTAAAATACATTTTTATTGTATTTTTTGAATTTTATCTAAACTTTTTTAGAAATGTGTCGATATATAGTAATTTTGGTGTTTAAACAAACTAATTGGCAGCTTTAAAGGTCCATGTAGTCAAAACAGATCAGCTAGAACAAATAGGCTGCCTTCTATTTGACATGCCAAGAAGTATCCAGTCTTTTTAAAAATAAAAGAAATCTCATTCTCTACAGATACAATTTGATCTAGGTTAAGTAAACAAATTACCAAAGATATCGTACACTTGATCATAACACTATAGCAAGAGCAGAAAAGTGTGTTTTTGGTTTTCTTTTCTGAATTATATTTTCTATATGTTAGAACACTATGTCAATCTTGGTACTCAACCAGATAGACTTAATAAAACCACTTAGATCCACAGAGCCACCGGCACTAGCAAGACTAAGGGCAAGTCTTTTCTTTTTTTGGCATGGACAAAATCATACACTTTTTAAAGATGAGCATTACACAAATTACAGCCCGATCCATTAGATAAACCACAGGAATATGGTGCATCTGTTTATGCAATCCAACAGCAATATAAACAAGGATTAAATTATTATTTTTGCATTCAAAGTTAACCAATTGCAAAATGCACTTCTGAAGAATAGCTACAAAAAGTTGCTTAGAATGCATCCATAAATAAAATTCAACATCAGGATCTTGTTGAACAATTTCAGAAAATTGAGCATTAGAATTAGGTATTACTTAAGTACACATTAAGCTGTGAATTACCTATTAAGTAACTTAAATCCATTAAAATTCATAAATTCAAAGCCAATGGAGATAGAAAAATTCTCCAACAATACTATAAAAAAATGTGGAATTGGTTGGCCAAAATGTTTTTTCGTTTCATATAATTATGTAATTATCATATTGATTCAATTCATGCAGAAGTAATTATAAACTGGAATTAAACATTAAGTAAACCTGAGAACAAAGATTGCAATTCTTAAGATGCAAAATAAATTAAAAAGATCACAAACATACAAAATTCATTAAAATGAAAATGACACGACTGATCTTTCACTCTGGTTCAGTAATCTACAATGCATTTTGAAAATCTGAATTATATTTGTATCTTATGTACAAATGAATAAAAATGTTATACAAAAGTTATCTCCTTTTCTTATCACGTGAATGATAACTCTCTTTTTCTCTGTCCCTTCGAGACTTGTGCGATGATTTTTCATGCAGAGAGTTGGAATAATGATTGCGGTCTTGAGACCTTGAGCGAGATCTTGCACGGTGTGACTTGTCGGAATGTTTGCTTTTGTAGGACTTCTTGCTCGAATGACGAGATGGAGAATAAGTTGGAGTAGGACTGCGACTGTGTTTCCGTTTATGTGATGAACGATGCTTCGGTTTCTTGTTGTTCCTCGTTTTGGATCTGGATCGAGAACGATGAGAGTCTTTGAACCCTCTTGGGGGAGTTTTTGTTTTGCGCTTTGGACTTGGACTGTGACTGCTTGCACTACCAGAGGAACTGGACTTGATTCGTTTCTTTGAATCAGGACTTTGGTACCCATCTTCTGAAGGAGAAGCACTTCTACGTTTTCTGTGATTTGTTTCCTTATGAAACCTTTATGGAGAGGAGACACTTATTAGCAATTTCACTAATAATACTGAACATCATTTAAATATATAAACTAAAAGACGATACATTTTAAAAAGAAATAAACGATAATATACGTACTTAGGACTAACATCATTGTGTTTTTCATTCCTGTCTTTTTTCCCATCACTTTCAGGAGACTTGATTCCATTTTTGGGAGAAGCTAACAAGAAAAAAATTCAAACTGAAAAACTAGCACAAAGATTTTAAAGCATTTAATTTGAATTTATAAGCAAAAATGTTTTAATTTACATGCATGCCTATATCTGCCAATTGTCAATAAATAGCAGCACATAATTGATCCTAAATACTATTTAATCTCATGTGAAGTTCTTCACAGTACACTAATTTAAAAGTTAACTGGTAATTGCACATACAGTAAAACCTGTACTAAACGGAATCTAAAGGTACACGAAAAATTTTCAGTTTCAGACAGGGCTAAATAGTATACGAGGATTTCTCGATGGGACTAAATATTTTTTCCCGTTTAAGACAGGATTCCGTTTCTTACAGAGTCCGTTCTGTATTTTATACAGGTTTTACTGTATATAAATATCCGTTCTCGGAAAAGATTCAGATTTCACAAATTTAAAAAAATTTAACTGTAAAATTAATACATCTGGTATAGAATGGGGTATATAAGGACTAAAATACCCATAAACCCTCATTTTTTTTTGGGGGGGGGGGCCGCGGCAATATTTAACAGTCAAGTAAAAGGCAGCAATACAAAGTTTTAAAAAATGTCAAGCAAAACTTACAATTATTATCAATAGTTACTTTTTAAACCTTAAACATCTCATTTCAAACACTATGAAAGAACTGGAAAGTAAATCAAATATTCAAACTGTGAAAATTTGGTCTTATGACAACAGGAGGCAATTTCATTTGCTAAATTAAAAATACAATTTCAATGCTTTTTAAAAGATTAAGGAAGAATTTCATAATATGAAACTATTTCTAAAAATTAAACAGCCATTTTTTAGACCTGTCATTGATGCATAAAAAGACAGAACTACTTTAAAGAGAAAGATGGGGGAGGAAAGTGGATAGTTGCAGTCACTTATATACTAAATGTTTGCATATATATGTTAGACAACTTTTTTACATATATTTAAATGTTAACTATTAAAGAGGAAAATGGAATCTTAAAAATAACCAAAACTTCAATCAGATTGCAAGCTGCCTCTACTTAGAATATGAGCTTTATTAAATACAAATTCTCAACACTGGATGATATAAACAGCAAAAATTTATTGCAAATTAAACTTTATAAGAAATTTTGTGAAAATACATACTTTGCTGAGATGGAGATGAGGTGACCTGATTATTATTTACAACAATTCCTTTGGCTTTCAACTTGGCTTCCATGTGATTAGCCTTAAGCTCTTCAACTATTTTTTCTAATCTTTCAGGATCAGGCTAAAAAGAATGAAATAATACTCTTAAAATATTTTTCAAGTAATAAACAGAGTTGATAAAAAGGTACATCTGATTTTATAACAATATATTAAATTAATTTAACTTTTGTAGTAATTTATCCAAGTTTTATTGGACATTCTAAACATTGCACCACTTTCAAATTTTTAACCTGTATAGTATGTCATCTCCGTGAAATTTAATTTTACTTCACAGTTATCTAAATCTTTGTGTTTTTAACATAATTTTAAAGAAATTTACTGAAATCTATGCTGGCCAGGACATTTATGGATTAATAATTTTCAGAAGCTATTAAACAGCAGAATTACAAAAACCCTGAGACTAATTTCTAGAAAATAAATCATTTAACATAATGCACTAACTAAAGCGTTTAAACTAACACATGACTAATAAAAGTTGACGTATTGCTTTATCCCTGCCTCCCAATCAAAAGGAGAGAGAAAGAAATATCACAGATTTGGAAATCCAATAAGGATATACTCCCCACAGAGATGCCAAGAGTGAATTATTTCAAGGCCATTTTTTGCAGTCATAATAATAATAATAATAAAGAGATTATGCTAAACAAACATAATACAGTGCAGACATGCCAACCTCCAGATTTGAAAAAGGAGACATTTTCAGTTATACACACATGATCACAAATGCGCATCAGGGCCAACATTTACTTTATTTAACTCATGTACAAATAAGATGGAGGGGGGCTAGACGATCTTTAATTTCGGTTATATTTTTCTCAAAATTTTATTTTACAAAATAAATAAAATGTATTGATTTTTCAAGCTGGGTTTTAAAATAACCTGATCAGTTTTTAAAGAACACTTTTTTTTACTCCTCACTCTTCCATACATATATCTAGACAATATTACCAAATATAAATTGACTACATATATATTTTTTTGTACTTCAGAGCTTTAATTTATGGATTTACATTTCTTCATATATATATATTTCTAGATTAGGTTTTTTCTTCTTTTTTCATATTTACAGTTGAGTTCTACTTACAAATAAGTCCTATTTACAAATGACATGATAATGTACTTTTACTCCTTTAAAGAAGTTGTTGCAGATTTTGCTGGAAGCAATTGAAAACTCAAACATTCAAATGGTAGAAAAATGCATACGATTTATTTTTTTTGAAGCGATAATAAATGAATATTCCTCGGAATAGGCCTTGGTAAATACAGTCTGGTATTTCTTTTTAGATTCTTTCGATGGCATATCTGAACTGGTGGAAAAAGAAATGGACACATAGAAAAAATTAACAAAAATATATTTCGGCAATACCCCTAACACAAGACGGGCAAAAGAGATAAACAAATTCTCCTTATCGCGCTAAACAGTTAAAGCAGCGCATGTGCCAAAAACCCATGGTGATGATCACTAGTCAACAAGCTTGGACATGATACTGTGGCAAAGAGCTAATGAAGAATCCGTAGGAGAATGAAATCAAGCATTTGAAATTTGAGGAGTATGTGGCCACAACAAGAGTTGGATTTTTCGTTTGTCGCTCTTTTACTGCTTTTTTATTACTATTTATTTGCTCTGATTCTTCAAAAATACTAAAAAGTGGGAGGAAATCGGTGAGAATCGGGAGAAATTGTTAAAAAGCGGAAGAGTTGGCAGGTCTGTAGAGTGTAAGTTATGTTAAATTTTTAAAACATGTAAATTACCTTCTTCCTTGTATATAAAGACAGAATTATCATGCTGATGTCGTTGATATCTTGTTCTGAAACATCAAAGACTAAATACCATGCTGGTTTGTTAGGCAGAGGAATCTAGAAAAGAAAAATTAGAATTTAGCATAAAAACAAATATCAAATTATAAATTTATGTTACGATAATTTTTCAATGCAATTTCTCTACAACACAATTAAGTAGGTTTGGTCTTAAAAGATACCACTCATTTTTTCATAAAACTAATCAATAAACCAATTATTTGGAAAATTGCATAATGGAAAATTCTTTATGGATATCAGATCAGATTTGCAATGGATGGTTAAAAACAATCCAGAAAAATTAAATACCCATAATTCATGAACAGCTTGTTATATGCTAGTAAAACTTTGTAGAACAGATTGTCATTAAAGAAAATGCTCACAATTTGAACCAATATTAAAAATTAATAAACATGTTTTAAGGGTATAACTTCACTATTAATACTCTTGCTGCTTCATATTCTTATTATCTACTAGCCACCTTCGGCGACCAACCTGTTCGCAGGGAAAACGATTTCAACTGAATCTTGTATCATTTTATATTCATGGCTGCTTTAAAACAACGTAATTTTAAACTTCAGATTGTGATAGATATTTAACTCATGTTCTTTTAGTGGCCTTGCACCTTTCTGCTCATTGTCTACATAAATGTTCCTAATGGGGTCAAATAACTGACCATGCCATGTAACATCTAATTACACGTTGCCATCTTAACTTTCTTATTTTACTTGCAAAATATGAATTTGATTTCAACAATAAAATAGTGCAGCACATTTTATGGCCAGTGGCATGTTAGCTGAATAAAAACATACTGAAAAAAAAAATGAAAATATAGCAACCCTAATCAATCAGATTATTGGATATACAGTAGAGTCTCCCTACAGCGAATTTCTCCCAATAACGAAATTTTTAATCGGATTGTTAAATAACATTCAAAATATTCTCCCTATAACGAATTTTTTCAGACCTTTATCTTTTTGATTTGTCATTTTTGAAGAAAGTTGCTAATTTCTGTGCAAACAAATCACTCGCACGTGCCTGTTTTTAGAACCACTCGCATTGTTCATTCCAGCGATAACACATAACAATAGAATGCTATGTGAAGGGTAATGCAGTTGTGAGGACCTAGGTTTCTACAGAGGGAGCCACATTTCTAGGGATCAAGATTCCAAGAATCGGGGTGGAGTGGGGGGTGGAAACAGCAAATGGATGTGACAATACGCACATCCTTTTATGTTTATCCATACTATTACATATTATTCTCTAAATTGGTGAATTGTCTTCACTTTTCAGCATTTTGTTTATGCAATAAAAATTAGTATAATTTTAACAAATTTATAATAAATATTACTTCATTTTTAATTGGAAGTCATAATGAAATATTTTTGAACTTATCGCACATATTAAAAGGTTTGTAACATTTACTTAAATAACTGCAAAAATCTCTAATCTCCGTATAATGAAATTTTCTCTATAGCGAACTTTTTAACTGGAACCAAGCGATTTCGTTATAGGGAGATTCCACTGTATTTCTTAATATACGTTATATCTCAGAGAGCTTGGTTTACAGATTTCATAAAAATTTTGACGAAAAAAAAAATACGAAAGCAAAATGTATTAAGATGTTACCTCGAACTTTCAACAATGAAAACGGTTTGAATTGTGTTGCAACAATAAAGTATTGCAGTAAATTATGCCAAAATTTTTTAAAATTAAAGAAAAACTTGTACGACAACTTAATTGATAACATTGAAAAGTTAATTTTTGTGCTGTAATCTGTTCAGAAATTAAGGAAAAACACCAAAATTTTGATTTTATTTTTAAATAAAGTTCTAATTAAAATTTCACAAAAGAAAAAGACTTCAAGATGCACATTCCCACCCTCCAAAGTATGTTCATGCCAAATTTCGTAGCTCTAGGACCAGCGGTCTGCCCTGTAGAGTACCAATACACACATTCTCCTTTATTATTAGTAGAGATGAACAAAAACAGTCATATACAAACCACCACAGAAATTCACAAAGCATACAATTTTTCTATACCATGATATCTGAGCATGTAGCTATCATGATGCTGCAGTACATATGTACTTGACATCATGTTAAGAATCACATCACACCATACTACATCCAACTATTAATACACTGCAGAAGCTTCGTATTGGACTATATACATCATTTATCATACAGTTAACCTAGCTAATTAGTAATCCAAAATGTTAAAGTTAATCTAATACTGTTACATATTTGGTTATAATTGACTAGTTTACTAGAGGACTCACATGATTATAACTAAGGAAAATTATATCCATTTTTTTTGCTCTACTTTAACATGGCAACTTCACATAAAAAAATGTTGCGTAAAAATAAAAAAAGCAAGAAACAGTAACCAATTATAAACTCTCGAAGGATAATACTGAAAACTCAAAACAATAAATAAATAAAAAGGAAAAGCCATTTCGAGCCCTACACCTTTTGGGTTGCTCTTGGTTATATGAATGCCTTACTTACCAAATAGATTAACTAAACTTTTTGAATTTTTTAAAATTTTAGTGTCAAAGCACTTGATATCCATTGACTGTTTATAATAAAAACAAAATTCCCCAAAAAATAAGGATTAACAACCACTAAATGACAAATTTTTTTTTGGTTAGTGAATAATTAATTTCTTTCAGAAGCCAATTTGATTAACTCCATATTCTTATGTAAACTGTTGTTAATTGCATTATTGCACAATAAAAATGTAGTTAAAAACCTTTTTAATGCAATGATATTGTCAGAAAAAGATACCGCTTTTTCTGTTGTTCTTCAATACTTATTTTATCCACCTTCCTCTTGTTGGAGTTAAGTAATAATAAGTTATTTATACCCCGACTCCTCCTACTTAAGAATGATCCCTACATATGTGAATTTTATTCGTTTTAATGTCGGATTTACCGAAAAGTCGAAACCCTACCACATATATTTCAAGTGCGACTTCAACAAAGATTCAGAATTTAATGCCATTAAAATAAAAAAAACTGCATAGACCAGCCTTTATTGTATCCAACAGGCAGAACTGAGACAAGAGAAAATATATGTTGGACTTGTTTAATGGGAGGAATGAATTCCAACATGATTATTATAAAAACTTAAGGACAAATCAACATGACAGGAGCTCAAATACAGCTGACGAAGAAAACATTTATATTACTGACGAATCAATTTCAACAGGGTTCTTACTGATTTTTTAAATTAAAAATCAATGAGTATTTAAATAGTTTTCAAGAAGTATCTTCAAAGTTTTCAAGGAATTCATGCATGAAAAAGGGTTCCCTTTTTAAAGTACACAAAAATTATATTAGAGTATTTAAAACATTGCTAATAACTCATAAATGTGTGTAAATGTTTCACTATCTGAAAGTGCAAAAAATTACCTTTTCAATTACATGAATTAAGTTACCGTACAAGTTTTTCTCTAATTTTAATAAAATCTTGAAAATATTTTTTGGCATGATTTACAACAACTGGTTTCATTGTTTAAACAAACATTTATTTGCATATTTCTCTACTATCGTTGAAAGCTAACATGCGGCTGAAAGTAAAATGTGCCGGGCCACTTAACATTAAAAACAAATGCATATTTCGCAGGAGAAATAAGAGAATGAAGTTGATGCCGACAATGGGCAATTGTATGCTACATGAAAAAGACAGTTACTCGAATCCAATAGGGATGTTCATGCAGACAACAAACAGAATAAGTGTCAGGCTACTGAAAGAACATGGGTTAAATGTCTAACGAAATTTGAAATGACTTTGTTAAGGGAATCTTGAATATCAAATTATACATAAGAGATTCAGTTGAAATTATATTCCCGGCGAACAAGCTGGTTGCCGAAGGCAGCTAATAAATACATAAAATAAAAAACTGCATCAATAAGCATACAACAAATATGCCAGTCTCAGTTGCGGTTTAGCAACACACAGATAACACTCTAACGATCTATGAAACATTAATTTCAGTGAGGTGAAACTTAACTTCCGGGAATTT
Organism: Araneus ventricosus; assembly: GCA_013235015.1. Classification (NCBI taxonomy): domain Eukaryota; kingdom Metazoa; phylum Arthropoda; class Arachnida; order Araneae; family Araneidae; genus Araneus; species Araneus ventricosus. The sequence goes on from BGPR01000069.1 coordinate 1,547,654, forward strand.
CCGAATAAAAAGAGACGGGGATTCATTCAGTACTGTACTTTACTTAACAGCTACATAAAAATATACTTATTAATAATTCAATTAAATAAATATGTTAATTCACATAAATTCTGCATCACATAAAGAAGAAAAACCATGTTAAAATGTTATATCAATTTTCATGGAAAATTAAAGAAATACATTCGTTAGTAAAAAACAAAAGAATACTCACAGAAGCAACCAAAAGAAAAAACATTCTGAAATATAATCTCCAAGACCAATTTTCCAGATTCAATTTTATCATGATCTCATACAACCAGCAATTATTACAGGTGATAATCATGAATAGAATTCATAAAAAATTTTTCATAATTTAGAAGTGAATTAATCGATTTAGAAAACATTTTTCATAAGTTCAACTATTTAAGAACCCTTTACACCATTACAACTTTCATCTCAAAGTATTACTTTAAATATTTGCATTCTTTATATTAATTTTAAGGAAGCAAACTACTTACTTGTAAAAGTTTTGCACTTAGATGAATACAAGCACATGCAATAGTTTCTGGAGAGTATCTAACAAATACTTCCGTCCTCAAACTATCATTCATATAATTCCTAAAAAATAAAGAGAAAAATACTTGCATAAAAGAAAAATTTACAAAACCTTTTTCACACACTTAAATCATTATTTTTAAAAATTATAACAAGGATTTTAAAAATTAACTCAATACAAGGCATTAAATTAACATCAAGCATACAAACAAAAACAGATTGTATAATATCTTGGTTTTATTTGTATTTTGCAATCTATTTTTTAATTTTTTTAAAAAATGAAAACAAAAAATCATACCCCAAAATTGAGAAAATAAAATAAAAATGAAACTTACCATGCAGTCTGCATTAACTTTCTATTCTTAACTTTCAAAACCTCCAAAAGTGTGACAATAATCTGAAATGAGTATAATTACTTAATAACAGACACTAGAAAGAGCGTGGTTCGTGGCTGCTATTGACCTGTTCTTTGGCACAAAGTTGTTCCCACCATGAGAAATCTGCTGCTTGTAATACAAATGGATTTGAGAAATTCCCCAAGGCAACTTGAGAAGTAAAAGAAACATGTAATTTGGAAGTCAAAGTAGAGTAACAATTAAATCTGCTTCTGGTATAAAATCCACGATTGGCTTTCAAAAAGTATTTAAAGTATGCAAATACAATACCACAACACCAGATGATTAACACTGTCAAAACATCCAAAAGAGAGAGAGAGAGAAACTTACCTTCCAGAGCATTGCCTCATGCTATGCTTTAAACCTCAATTATCTTCATCTGTCACTAATTAAATTTTGGCATGGAAGCCTGTCAATGGATATCAAGAATATTAAGCAATATTGATTGATGAAAGCATAACATAATCACCTAGTATTAACTATTTGTTCAATGCAGCAGTTCAAAATTTACATAGTACACAAATTTAACAAACATATTTTAATTCATTTCATATTTCGCAAGTGCTACTACTTTCAATTTGCAGCTTCAATAAAGCATCGATCGAGTTCTCAAACAACTCTTCTGAAACAAGTTAGATTAACTTTTAATTAACATAGTGAATTGAAAATGATGAACCACAAGTTGGTGATCTTCTGTCAGGGAATTATATATTCAAAACAGAACGTACCAAGTTTTAATTAAAATGCTACAACACACCGAAATGCATAAAAGTGCCATGAAGGTTCAAATAAAGTAAAATACTGAAAAGTGAAGAACTGGATACATGAAATGTCGAATAATACTAGGATGCTAGGAAGGAAGGATGTGAACAATATTCTGGACCAAGATCCTACTGTAAGATAAACTACGAGAAGTCTTAGGGTTTATTAAAATGCCTGAAATTTAGAGTTTCTAGTTCAAGGGATAAAACAAACAATAGCATGGGGCTAAAAATGTCATGAGTAATTAAAAATCAAATATATAATGCTCCAGCACCTTTTAAAAATGCAAATATGTTAAAATGTGATGTAGTTTAATGAAAAACAGCAGATCACAAATGATGGAAATCAAAATATTTAAGGTGCAATACATTCAGAGCTAAGCAATCAAAGCATATCTTATAGTTAAAATGTCTCCACAGCGACTGCAAAATGGCAGTGGTTCTGAAAATAGTAAATATTTCTAGGTCAACCTTTAGTGACCATTCCTTAACAGAATTAAACATCATACCTGTGATCTGATGTGGAAATCCATGGTCAGTTTAAGCATATTTGAGATGACAGAGTTTTACAAACATTAATAAATTCAAATAGCAAGGAAATGTTCTAACCAAATTCTAAAAAAGGCAAGATAATCAAGTAAAATGAAGCATATAACTTGAATAATTTCAAACTGATGATGAGTTGATGAGAGGTAACCAAGATAAAACAATTTTATCCAAAAGTTATCTTTCAACCCCTTGGAATTTGCCAATACTATGGCCAGGACTGTACTTTCTAAATAAAACTGATGCTTACTCTCAAGAGTGTTGAGCAGAAATTTATCAGCATTGAATAATAGGTTATCTGCAAGATGATTGAAAGACAATCTCGCAACAAAATTTTTGTCAGACTGCCATTAATTTGTCTGTACATTTTTCTTGCTAAAGACTAACGACTTATTCAAAATGTAATGTAATTTTTTCTCCCTTCATGACTTATGACAACTACAATCGGTTCCCCAAATACCTTTGGAAAATTATTAAAAATTTAAAATAAGCAAATTTCATGACAAAAGAAAATTAAAACTTTCATCACTTTTATTAGAGTTAGGAATAATATAGGTCGAGTAATTAAAAATAAATACTACACTATTTATCAAAACCACTCCTACGTAAAAATGAACCTGTCCAAATAACCTACACCCTTTGAAGAAAATTACATATTTTTTCATTTGGAAGGAATTTTTAAGCTTTCACACCCAAAAGACCATTCACTCCTTTGCTTACAGTTTGTGTGGTTTTATTAGTTGCGCATTTTCACATTTATACTTAATGTTTTAACAAAGCACTAGAAAAATTTAAAACTGATGGATAAAATAAAAAATTATAATGTGTTTAAATAAAAACTATTGTTAAACAAACATGTACCGAATATAACAAAATTATGAATAAGATAAATAGTATATCATTCTAAATAAAATAGAATAGAATTTAAAAAATATTTAAGCAGCTACTTCACTAGTTTATATGTATAGGATAGATAAATCTTCAAATTTTGTTAGATGCAAATAGTTTGATTTTATTCCACTAATGATGAGAAAGCTTAGGATATGCTTTACTTATCATATTTTTGTAAAGAAATCACAAAGAGCCTAATTCCAAGCAACTTAAAAAAATTAAGATGCAGAAGTTCAGCATTGCAAGTTTCCCAAGTTATATATACAGCAATAACCACTTCCAATTCCTCTAACCAAAATGCTTTAAGGGCATGGCGTCCAATACTTTTTTAAAAAATGAGCAAATTGCTGTGACAATTTGGAATGTGTCAGTGATTATGCAATATAAAACTTAATCACATTTAACAACTTCAAGACTAAATATAATTAGAAATAGCTAATTAAAAGCCTACTTTTTAAAGGGGTAAAAAAATACATAAAACCCTATTCCCTTTTCCCTACAACACTATCAACCTTTTACATCTGGAAGGCTGAATCGTGTACAATCTTCTAAATGCAATTAAAAAAAAACTGAATAACGATGCAAGTTGAAGTCCATTATCATACCGCAAGAAAAGACCATCTACTAAGAATTCAGAATTTGCCCCAACAAAAGGATAATAATTTAGATTACATTAAAATAAAAAGGATTGTAAATCCAGTCAATCTCAAGATATGTAGTTAATACTTTTCTAAAGAATAAACAAAAAAAGGGGTTGCATAACTTTCAAATAGCAGACAATAATTCTATCACACAAATAAAAATCTATAAATAAAACAATCCTTTTAGACAAGAAAAAAAAAAGCTATAAATAATTAGTTTTAGACAATGGGGAAAATGACACAAACTTTGGCAAACTAAAAGAAAGGAGACCTCAATACTTCGTAACCTATCGTGTCAAATTTTATTTATCAAGACAGTTAAACATTAAATAGAACATTTTCATTCATTACACTTTTACCACTTAATTGCAAGAGGAAGACTTAATTTTTCCTTACATTAACAAAAGAAATTCTTCCCTGAACACCACATTAAAATGATCTAAACAAAATGCATTAAAACCAAGATCAATCAATCACAGTTAATACTTATTGCCAAACTTACTTTGCAAGTTAGAAGAATCAAAGGACAGCTGATTAACCACTGTTTTTACCAGCATGTAGATCACAGTATACAACTTTATACCAGTGCTAAAAAGCCAACTACAGACAAAACCAAATATGATTAATTTCAGCAATTGGCTATCAATGCAAATACGCAAAGAATAAAAAAGTAGACAATACTGTCATCTGGCATAAAACTGTAGCTATGTTACAGGATCCAGCTTCAATCTTTTGCTTGATAACCCTATAAAATTGAGTTGGAGATCAAATTGTAGAATAGTTTCAAATCTGATAAGCTTCACAAAAGTGAGTTAAGAAATAGTAGAAAAGAAAATACCTTTAACTATATATTGATAGTGCCAGGATAGGAAGAGCAGAATTCCAAATGTTGAATGTAGTGATAGGTTTTTCAGAGAGCCATTTCAACCTCTTGGTGATTAAGAGGAGACTTGGGTCTAAAGTGTCACTACTTTGATTAAAAAAGTAATGTCAGTATTCTTTTCATACTGATAAAATAAAAGAAAAAATTTCACTTAACAGGAAAAAGCTAACTAAGGGAAAATGGAGATTTTCATCTAACCGTAGTTATCCTTGATATAATAAACACAGGCCAAGCAATAGGAATTTAACAGATGCTTAATTATAAATCAAGAGATTCAAGTCTACTATGTACATATTAGGAATTAACTAGCTCTAACTGCAGGCAACTATTCTCATCTTAAGATTTGGCATTTATTAGCATAACATCCAAATTCATACAAAAAAATTAAATTTAAAGTAGGAAGCTAATTTTATATGGTGCCTGCAATTAGAGGGTTCATTTTTAGAAAGTATTTTAGATTGATGAACTGAATTGTAATACTAGTATTTACAATACTTTTAAATGAATTTAATATTAAAAGTACTTCGGTAATATAATACTTTAATGTTAAAATTTTTCAACCAAACATAAAAAAATGCAAATTCTTTCACAAAGATCCTTACCTTTGAATACTTAGTGGTTTATTTGAAGCATCAGAATTACTTTAACTCTACAAACTAGTTCATTTTAAACAAAAAGCAAAGATAACTCAGCATTATTATTACTTTACAGCTTATAAATAGGGTTGGTTTACTTGCATGAAAATACCAATGTGCAATTTTTTTTATAACAATCAACAATATAAACATGTTATAATCATCCAGTGTTAAAATGTGGTATCATAAAAGACAAATAAACAAAATATGTATAATTCAAGGTTTGTGAAAATTTATCCATATTTCAAAAGAATTAAAATATACCAGAAGCAGAACTGTAGGCTAATCTGTTACACAAGTAATGACAACACAAAAAGTCAAGTTTCTTGAACTTTGCAAGTATTTTGAAATATCATACATTAAAAAAATTCAAATTCATAATTAATGGACTTCAATCATCAAAAATATCTGCACACTCCATTATTAACAAAGGAAGGTTTCCTTAGTACAATTTAAAATAGTAAGAAAAAGGCACAAACAAAACTCCCAAGACGAATAAAATTTTTGGAAGTCCCAAGAAAAAAACAAACAGCTGAAAAAAAAAAAACACGGGGGAAATATTAATCAAAATGATTTCAAAAACTAATCAAATTTACATTCACAATACTTACCAGAATAAACAAAAACCATAGACACATGAACATTCATATTCTATAATACCAAAACCTTTCCACGAATCACATCCAGGCAGATGATAAAACTTGTATGTCAAATGTTAATTCCCACATGTAATATCATTAATGAACAATGACCCTTATTTTACCAATACAAGTATATGAATTTTTTGACTTTGCCAATTAATGGCATTTAAATTGTGACAACATGTTATTAGAAATAGAACAGAGATGATCAATTTAAAAATTTCTTTCATAATTATTTCTGAATGGCAAGTAACATTCACAATTTAACACTTAAGTACAATTCAACACTTATGCAATACTTTTTTTTGCAATCAATTTAAATCATTGATAAATCCATAAATTAATATTCTAAATAAAGCTTTTATTATGGAATGTTTATTAGAAATTCCTATTTTTACATTACGATTAAACATAAAATACAATTCAGGAAAAGCAGGTATTTACACAATGAAAGAAAACTGTCCCAGAAAAAGGAATTTGTAGAAAATTATAGTATTTCTATCCAAAAGATTAGAATGACAAAAAACATTTTAAAAAAATGTCCCCATAATAATATACTTTACCATAATATTAATCTAATTATAATATTTGAAAACTCCCTGAATATTTAACTTCTTTTAAACTGCACACAAATATAACTTAGTGTTAACTTTTATAATGAACTCTTCTTTAATCTTTTTCTTAATGGGTAATACAGATACTACACAAAATGATTTTTTTGCCTCTGCTTACTGACTGGTATATTTGCTGCACTATTAAGCTCCTAATTTTGTTCCTCTCAAAACATTAACTTATGGACCTTTAAATCACCCATTAGATAATATTACTAATCCTATTTTAGCAAACATAATGGGGTAAAACTGGATGCCCTCGACTCTGGCAACATTAGTTCTTTATAATGGACAGATACTGAATTACACTCTACTAGTCAAGAAAAAGGAACAGTCATAATAGTGAGTGGCAGCTGTTAAATTCACTGCTTCTGTGAAGGTTTATTTGTTTTAAGATGTCAACTCTCTAATGTTTATTTGATTTTAAACTATCCTTACTTAAAAATCATTCCACTTTTAAAAACCATTTTCAGTCGAGCATATACATTTACAAAGGATTGATACCCTATCAAACAATAAGGATTTACTCTAATAATTGTGATGTCCTATTTCATTTTCTATAGCCTCTGCACTTGGGATAAAACCGGATACTCCAAGAAATGCAAGACAGGACAGTCAGTATTGATTATTCTTTCGCTGAAGACGATAAAAACACATCAGAAGTTGATTGTTTCTATTTTAATGATGAATTTTCTAATTTAAAGGTTACTCTAATGTAAAAAACTGTCTTATCTGTGCCCATGAAAACTGCAGTGGCACAGAGGAAGAGGACAACTGCTTCACATGTGAATTTTGTAACTAATATTCTTAAATTATCATATAAAATAAAAACGATTCCAACTTTGCTCATGAAAATTGAGTTTTTCTAATTTCCCAAAACGTTAGCATGTGTGCCCGCTTTTACCCCACTCGGGTAAACCACTTTTTTTTATATAAAAATCATTGATAAAAAAAAGTAATGAAACTGTGATTTTTCTGGAAAGATATATTTGTACTCCGATAAACAATGAATATTTTAGTAAAATTTAACAAGATCTCTGTCAAATATTTTAGCTCCAGCAGGCCTTCGAACCTTAGCTACGGTTTTTTACCCCACTTTCCCCTAATAGACAGGTTTATGGACAGGAGGGCAAGAATAGGTAAACCCACAGACAATTTAAAGTGTCAGATATCTTCCAAAGACTTAAAAAGTGGAAAACCACTTCTCTGCTTCTCTCTTAATATCCCTATCTTAGAGGTGACCTTAGATTTTGCTTAGCTGTAATCTAAAGATAAAAAATCAGTATTCTACAATTTTAAGTCAACATTTAAAGGCTGCAAACCACAGGTTTCATAAATGTAAGAATTGAAAATAATGTTAAGGAAAGCACAAAGAATCACTCAATAAAGAGCTCCTTCATAGATATACAATATAATTAAATCTAACCAGAAAGTAAATGACTAAGACATCAATATATTTAACCTAGACATCTCCAGGAAATTTCTCAAATGTAATATCGAAATTCAATTAAATTATACCTATAAAAGAAATCTTGTAATAAATACACACAATAAAAAGACCAATCTATGAATTTAAACTAAGCAAGTTTTTAAAGGGAATTTCTCAAATTCTATGAAGAGTCCAATTAAGATGTACCTATGAAAAGTCAAGAACAGCCACACACACACATGCGTTACATGAATCAACTAATTATTAAAAATTCCAATTTTAATACAGATTCAAATTAAATTAGAAATAATTAACAATCTAAAATTTACTGCAACAGGCAACCATGAAATCATTATTAATTTTTTCTATGACTTAAAAACACAAGTTAAATAATATATAAACAAGCACAAGATGTTCGTGCATAAGACACATTCACACACCCTAAGGCTATCCTTGGTCTCGACTATTTTATTATTTTATTTACTTTTTTAAAAAACATTAAACCTGTAATAGTAATGAAGAAATGCTGAAACAAAAACATTCAAATTAATAAAAATATTCAAAATTCACACATGCAAATGAAAATTGAGAAATATCTTCACAAATCTGATTTTCAACAATTAGAAGAGAATATTCTGTTAATATGCTAAAAAATTAAGTCATACAGCTTTCAAAAATAATGAAAATTAATTAAGGCTATTAAAGTAATAATTCACAAATTTAACTACTTCAAATGAACATATACATATTTCATTATTAAAAATGAAAAGCTATGAAAATGTGAAACAAAAGAAAACCATTTGAAACTTATTTCAACTAGAAAAGTTCAGCAATCAACTACTGAGGATAATAAAATCATTTAAAAATAATTACACGATAAATACCAAGAGAAGAGAGAGGGGGGAAATAAATAAATCTGATCACTACATTTGCTAGTGGTAGCTATTTAAGATATATTTTGATTTCAAATTAGCAACATGTGAAAAAAAATTATTTATAAGCAAATTATAGGCCGGTTAGAAATTTCACTTATTTCATTCAATCCACAAAAAAGGAACCATTTCAATTAAAAGTAGCATATTCAATGGAATACTAAATCTAAAAGCACCAATTTCTTTCATATTTTAAATATAAAAAAAACTGAGAAAATCAAGCTGCTTAGTTAATAACTAAACAAAAAAAATCATATTAAACATGTTTATTATAGGAATAAAAGAAAACCAAATTTCAAATCTGTAAAGGCACAATTCTAACAAAAAAAAACACTTTAGTAAATGACACTGGACAATTTCAGCTGCTTGACACAATTTAGAAAAATCCTTAAAATAAAAAAGAAGAAAAGAAACCCTAATGGATTATCAACATTCCTGATAGTTAAGAATGCTAAAATTTCCACTCAATTCAAGTTTTCATCAATGAGTCGTGTGTCTTGTTCAGATTAAAAAAACCTATAAATTTTAGTTTGAAATACAGATTTCCTTTTTTAAAAAAGTACATTTCTAATCTTTAAAAAAAAATGAAACATTAATAAAGAAGCAGGGGAAATTATACGAGACGAATTTTTTAAAAAATAGGAGAAAATGACTGAAATGAAGAAACATTAACAAGAACAAATAAAATTAGGTGATCTTAAAATATTTTTTCAATAACAAGATGTGAATGAATCACTGTGAACTGATAAATTTATTATGAATTTAGAATTAGAAGTTAATTACAAATTATATGCCAATTCACAAATCTTTCAGTTTTGAAAAATGTTGTGAAAATTTCACAAAGGAAATGAAAACTGATTAATCATTATTAAATCATGAAACCAGTAAAAATAACATTGAATGGGGGGATCTGGTTTTAATATTTCCATTAAAATCTAAAAACTGGAGAAAAAGTTATAAAATCTGTTTTTTGTTTTTTTAATCCTAGGTTCTTACAAGATGCATTTAAGAAACAGGTTTATTTAAACATTAAAATAAATAAATTTGTCTTAAATGATAAGATGCCTTATGAATTCTTTTCTCCAGTAATATGAACTATATATAAATTATGTCATATAATATGGAAGTCAGATAATTAACTCATAAAGAGCAAGGAAACACAAAATTAAATATTTAATAATGAAGCATTTCACAACAAAAGGAAAATTGTTGCAAACTATCCGCAACCTGGTTTAGTCAACTTCCCATTTCCAATTCCTTATGTAAAATTCATGAGCATGATGCATTTTCACGTAAAGTTAAGAACTTGCACTTTTCAAGCGAACTATTCCCTTTTGTTCACGTCTTCAAAAAATCATGCTTAAACCCTATATATATATATATATGATTGCAAAATTATTCTTCCCTTCCTAAAATTTAAAATCTATCCTATTTAATCAATAATTAAGAAATAAAAAAAACATGCAAATATAGTAAAAGAAGCTCTTTTACCCCAATATTCTTTCATTCTATTTAAAGCCACACCAGAATACATTACAATAATCTTATCCTGAAAATTTCATAGCATTAATACTACTTTAATATAATTAGATTTATTTAAATCAATATATTAATGGAGTGGTATGAAAAACAATTATAAAAAAAAAGAGGGGAGGATGGTGAAAATCCACTGTTGACTGATGGGATAAAATTCAAGATTGCATTTAATACCAGAGTAATAATTTTTCAATAAATCATTAGTTTTCTGTTTTTTATATCAACGCAAGTCAATCCTAATAAAAAACTTACTATTATTATACATGATACAAAATTGTATGGAATACATTTTGCGTCATGATTAATCTTAGCATAATGGGGTTTTTTTTTTGCTGTGACTAAGTTAAAAGAGTTCTGCCCTATGCCCTAAGTCAGGTTTGAATCCAAAAGAAATATATCATTTTAAAAAATGCAATTTAAATGGTCTCTATCTAAGATACTAAAAAAATTTTCAGTACACAAACACATTTCTGCATAACTTCAATTTCCTCTACAAAATTCACTCTTCTTAATGGTGCAATGAAAGCAATACAAATCTTGGGAATTTAAATATTTTTACTTGCATTAAGAAAAATTATCATAAATAAGATATATGCTTACAAAAGTCTAAATCTAATCCACACAATTCTTAACCTCCAAAGATCAGCTAAACAAGGAAGACTTAAATGCAAAAACCATGTTAAAACAATCCATTATGCTAAAAAACAAAAATGATACGTATGAAATCAATTCATGAACTCAGTTCGACTTTATCCTTACCCAAGGATCCTCCATTTTATCCAAAAAAGAAAGAAAAAACCACCTTTTAAAATTAATCTTATATTCAAAGACAAATTTTTTAACTGCCCACAGATATTCCTGTATAAACATACAAACTGGGCCAATTACTTGAAAACTGGAAGGACCTGCTATATAATAGGGAACACATATAAAAAAAATTAATAAAAATGTGTTTCTGCGCAGTTGATTCTGAAGACAATCAGATCTCCAGTTGGGTGAGTGCAGAGACATTCAAAAAGTCTGTTGTCTTCATCCAACGATCCTGCAGAATAAATAACAAACACAATCAGCATGTGTTTTCACTGTGGAATACTATCGACCTTACTAGAAACATTTAATGTCAAATCTTTGTTTCATAAATATAGCCTATTTTCTTACAATATAGAAGTAAACAACTACATACCAGGCACCCGACATCTTCTTGCAGATATTTAAATTCTTCCTACTTCTGCGAGAGACCTTATTGATATTTTATGCGATATTTTATCAATTGCAAGTAATCAATAAACTTACTATTTTTACTGTCTTTATTATTTTTTCTTCTTTTCCTAGTCTGTCTAACTGTTCAAATAAGATGACTTCAATTTTTTTAGGACTTCTTTGTGTATATCTTTACTTAAGATAATACAAAATCCTAAAAAAGCTCTTTCTTTATTTCATGAAGTTAAATAAAATAATAAAATACGACTCAAGGATAGCCACCTACCGCAGTTTCACATAACATTATAAACTATATGAGAATTTTACACTCCACATTTAATGTGTTACAGTCATTCAAAAAATATATAAAGATCATAGCGGCAAAAGAGAAATAAACATACTTTTTTCACTACCTGATTACATGAAACTGTTGCTAAAAATGAAATAGATTTACATACCTTATGAGGATGTTTCACATGAACGCAGAAGCCAAGTTCTTTCAGAACCCTTCTCTCGGCTTTTATAACTTGGTTTTTCAAGTTAATGTAATTTTGATCCAGTATAAGAGGGTGGATTGTTCTAAAAATACATTACACATTAATAATACAGACAACGTATATTTACTATTTTTGTAACATTATAACTCTTAGAAATTTACACTTTCTCTTACATTACACTTGCAAATCAGCACAACTGTTTTATATACAAATTAGTAACATTGAAATGAGGTGTCTTTCCGAAAACAGACCCCTTAACTAGATAGAACAAGAATACTATTCAAGAACTTATTCTAGTTGTTACGAACCTATTTAAAAGTCTAGTATACTATTTAAAGCAGTTACATCTCACTTCCACTGCTGAATCAAATGCATTCCATGTTTCTCTTTTGCTGTGTCTAACAAGTCAATTTTCAACTGGTGTATACAACCAGTTATCCAGATTTTGAAGTTAAGGTCATTTTGAAATTTTTTAGAACATTTTCTACCAATTTTAATAAAAAATACACCCCACCACATTTTTTTCTGGGATTTATATTCACTTCACAATTATTTTGATGTTTTCAACACAATTTAATAGAAAGTTACTGAAATCTATGGAGCTTATCTTGTTTTGAACTTTTAGCCATCAGGTTAGAAAACTTAGCTTTTAAAGTAAATGAATCAATCTTCTTTGTACTTAATTACACACCTGAAATCTTCAGAATACTTTATCCATGATTAAGAAAATATACATATAAATACGAGCTATCTGCTTTTGAAGTGTACATGAAAAACATATAAAGATGTTTGAGCCACTTGGAGGGTTAAATAAGATGGCATCAACAGGTTAGAACACTTCCAAATCAAGATTTTTAAAAATTTAAATATATATATACAAAAATATTACAGAAACTTCAAGATATGAAAATCGGATGTTATGAAACTTGTGGGTATTTTGCAACCTAACTACAAGAATAATTAACTGATCAACTGCGCAAATGGTAAGCAGAAACTTGATAAAATTTTATGCAATAGATATATTCCAAGATTTCGAAACACAGCTAAATTATAACTTACTTCCCAGATCTCACTTGCTTAATATGGTGAAAAACATTAATTACATCTCGAATTCTACGTGGTGCTTCTTCAATTTTGGATGCTAAAGTGATGCAAGCCATTGCAACCACCTACAAAAAAAACAAACAAAAAACAATACAATTTTAAACCACTTTAGAAAATGCCAAAATGTCTCTTAAAATTCTGATTAAAAATTTACATTACTTTAAATCTATATATATACATAAAACTCAATGTATGCATATTTGTTCCAGCATCACTTCCGAACGGCTAAAGGGATTTTGATGAAACTTGGTACACATGTTTCTCATTAACCCATTTGCAGTAAATAAACCCTAACACAGTCCTTCAGGTTAGGGTGGGGCGAAGTCTCTTCGGAAGCTTGGGCAATTTTGATGAAATTTGGTACCAGATTTGGCGCCAAGAAAATATCGCTAAAAGTAGATTTAACGTTGCAAACAGTATTGCAGGGTTCGTACACATTTCCTTAAAAGAAAATCAAGGACTTTTAAGGACTAAAAAAACCAAAAAATAAGGACCTCTAAATTAAATAAACTTAACGAATTGTTGCACGCATTTTTAAATAAAATGTCTCATTTTTGCAAATTCAACCTATTAGATGATAAATTATAATATAAAACATAGAAGATATATTACAAATTTAACACAACAAAACTCCTAAAAAAACTCATTAAATAAATTGATGAAAAAAAAACCCCCACGAAACTGGTAATCAAATTAAATATCTTTTAATTCCAAACTTTTTCATTCAATTTTACATCCAAGGTATTTATTTTAATTTCTTTTTCGGAAATTGTTTTTCTTAGTTCATGCGATTGAATAAATAAATTTATGTCCTTTGACTTTTCAGCCTCATTAGTTAAATCATTTGCTTTCTCATTTGTTTGGTGCATGTCCGTTAGGAGGAACATTTTCTTTTGTTTTAAAAAATCTATTTCCTCCTCTAGAGCTTTTCGTTTCAGTCTTTTCTTTGGATCTTTCAATTTCTAAATACTGCATGTATTTTGCTCTAGCTGAGGTGGCAGCCGTCCTCATTTCTTTAGTAATTTTTAAGTCATAAATAGCCCAGACAGCTTAATAAATTCATGATTTACACGCTGGAAAATATATGAAGCATCATTTAAATTTTCTATTTCCAGGACATCATTGTCCATGTGACAGTATTAATACAATTTTGATAATCATCCAAACTTTTTCATAATAATTATTGCTAAAATAAGTTTGTAAAAAATTATCAAGGGAATCACTCTTTGGATTGAAAAAAGTAAATTCAAATGAATTTGGCTTTACAATATTTAACAGAAAATCTGGATATAGTAACAAAATTTCGTCGCAATCTTTTCCCAAAATACGTTCATTTTGCGACAATACAATCAATACCTTTTTCATTTTTTCCTGTGCTTTTTCGGGATATCCAGCCATTACTCGTGGATCAATGCAAATCGCAGGTCTTGGTAGCGCGTAATTCACAGGACATTTCTGCATGAAATGTTTTATCATTGTTATGATGTTTTTCCAACTATCCTGTCTGAGTGTGAAAACATCCTTGTCTGCTAATTCCTTATTTTTTTTATCTTTTCTTTTATTAGTTGCTCTGCAGCGAATCCTAAATATATTCAACTTTTATCATTATACAAGTTTGGGTCACTGAAGTTGAATTTGCATAAAGTCTCATTTTTCTCAATTCTTTCATTCTCTGGTTTCAAAATTTTGAAATGTTGAATGCAATCATTAACAAGTTTTAATACTTCACTGGCAAAAAATGGAAGTAAAGGTTTATCACTTTGATACTGTTCTAAAAATGGTAACAGCACTTTTGACAATCATTCCTATGGAACCATGGACCAATAAATGTCATCTGTAACTCCTCCCTTATTTCCCAAAGTGTACGCGATGGATATGGATTCGTAGAACGCGAGCCGTGTCGCCCCACCCCCACCCCATTCCACGAGAGCCACTTCGACCGAGATTAGAGCCGGCGAGAAGGAGGAATTAGAAAAACGATAATCGGTGAAATTTTAAATTTTTTAATAATGGCAGAGTAAAAAGTAAGGACTTTCAAGGACTTATTAAAAATGGGGCTTAAAAATAAGGATTTGTAAGGACTTTTAAGGACTAAATGTAAAAGTAAGGACTTTTAAGGACGCGTACGAACCCTGTATTGTTATAACAAGGTTTCACTGTATTATTTTTGTTTATCTGAAATTTGTTTTATGCAGAATGGCAATAAAATGATAGTTTTTAAAATATTATTGAATGAAGAAAAATATGTGCATGAAATAAAAATTTTTTGAAATTGAATATTTGGTCGACTGTCCTACAAATTTATAATTTGAAAAATTAAAAAATGATAGCTACGGAGACTGACAAGGAGAAGATAACCGAATTAGGCATGGATTTTCTCATTGGTTATACATCCTAAAGTGATATTGATCTTCATTATAAGGGAACTGAGATTTTTCGTACTATCCAAATGTTGATGTTTTAATTATATCCTCATAGAGTAGGATACAATTAACAGATTCTGGAAATGAATAATATGCATAGATTCAAAAAATTTTGAAAGCTCATAACTTAAGATTTAAAAATACAATGAAAAGGGCCCAGTATAATAAAATATCTATTATTTTGCACTTAAATATACAGTTTTACAATATACAGTCATGCAATATATAGTTACAATATAGTCTCAAAAGAAGTTTTTTAAAAAAATTAGGTATGCATGGTGTTACATTGTTTAGATACTGAATTTTATATAAAATATATCTGTAAGCATTGTACTTGTGAAACCTTTACTTATTTCTGGGTAGTAGTACATTTTTACAATACTTTTCTTAATGAAAAAAATCAATTTTTCAGATTTTCAAGTTGGATGATATTCAACATTAATTTTTTATTTTTTTTGGTGCAATAGGATGAAAATAATTTCAATGTTCTAACAGCAGGGTTCATACTGTATATATGATAGTAAAATTCAGGAGTTTCTAAGGATTTTTTCAGGAGTACAGTACAGAAAATTCAGGAGATAATATGAAAAAAAAATCAATTGTAGGGGAGAAGAGTAGGTAGTGTGGACAAATTGGCAAAAAAGTATACTAAATATCAATTTTCCCGTCTTTCCTGATTGTGGTGACTCGGAACATGCGCAGTAGACTCTTTCAGCGCTAAGTAAGGTCAGAAGTAAGAATTCCGGATTCCAACGACTTTCTATCAATAAGGAAAAACGAAAACGTCATATTTTTATGCTTTATCATAATTTTATCTTTTGCTCTTCGATTGTAATTTTTCAGGAGACAAAAAGAAATATCAGGATAAAAAACACAATTTTCAGGAGTTTTCAGGGCCCTTAGAAAAAAAGAGCAAAATTCAGGAATTTCAGGAGGAGTACGAACCCTGTAACAGAAACTATATTGCATATTATGACAACTTTTGGATGATTTTAGGAAAAAATCGTTTTTTTCCAAGAGTACCTATTTGTGTTTACGTATTTGCAGACAATCACATCGAAACACATTTTCGATTTTCTAGCAGAAAAACAAATACTTTGAGATACAAGTATGTTTATATTATTGCTATATGTATTATATTTTCAAATGTTGGCTGCTAATCACACACTTTGACTCACGCTTCTGTTTGACATTTACTATGTAATTAGATGACCCCTTCTTTACAATAGTTAGCCCTCTGATAGCGAGTGGTTTATAAACCACGTATATAACAAAGTACTCGCAAATTTTTTTAAAAAATTTCTTTTTCCTCTCTATCACATGGTTTTGATAAGAAAATGACTGGGCAACGCCAGGTAATCTGCTAGTATTAAAAAAGACTTCACAAAAATATTATGAGTGCTTGAAATTCCAAATAAAGCTAGCAATCAATTAATACTTTGAAAGTATCAATTGATTGCAGGAATGTTTAAGAGCAGGTATATTATCACATAAAATTCATGAAATCAGTTAAATACATCTTAAATCTTAATAAAATTAACTGTAACAAACCTGTTTCAAATTTTATATACATACTTCACTATTTTTTTTTTACAACATACAAAGATGATTGAAAAAGAATTTTTTTTAAAAATTCGTTCATTGCAGCTATCTTATAAATTTAACACCCAGAAACTAATTTTTCTTTGTATACACACGAAAACTCTTACTTGAAATTTTTTAAAAAACATAATGAAAAAACTAGTAACAATAGCAAGCAGCTGCATCTAAAATTAATTATACCCAAGTTATAAATTCAGAACATAAAAAAGTATGATTACATCTAAATAATAGTATATATATATAAAATAAAACTTACTTCCATTGGTTGACGCACAAAGGATTTGGAATAGAAAAATCTTTGAAATAAAACTTGACCAGTTGCCATGGCCACCTGAAAAACATAAGTAACTGAAGTATTTCCATCAATATATGATAATAGCAAATATTTACAGAATAAAACAAACAAGAAAATCTTCATCTCAACATTAAAATAATTTAATTCCTAAGACAGGAAGAAAAAAACTAAGTTGTCAGAAATTTACCTAGCCTGAAATTTTAATACCACATTAACAATAAGCATCACCAAATTAGAGATCTACCACAATAATAATAAATATTTAAATTATTTTTCCATTCTTTTACAATGAAAATGTTTAAAAATTCTCTTTTCCTATATAAATAAGAACAGATACTTATGTAGGTTACTGTTCTCTCTTAAAACCATAATAGGTTTCAAGAAAGTACTTAATTAAGTTAACTAAAAACTTAATGAACTAATCAACTTAAGAAAGTGCTTAATTAAGCTTAATGAATAATTACAAATACCTTTGGTATTTTTGAAGATAAAGTTTTACAACTGAAACAAACAACTTTAGTAGCCAACTTTAAAAACTAATTCCGAAGTAATACATGCAGAACTTTATAAGTTTGCAAAATAAATTATCAGTATAATTGTTAAGTCATAAATTATGAAAGCTATCTGAAAAACCTAGGATAAAGGGATAAATGTTGTGCTCTAATATCCTCATCAAGAACATACTCCAAATAACACACTGTTTAGAAACAATTACAATTCAGCTCTATTGTGTCACTGTCATCAATTCCTTACCAGTTCATGCGTTTCTACTTGATCAATTTTACATAAAATATTTCAAGGGTATACCAGTTTTCTCTTCATAAATTGATTTCTATACTCTTCACTTTTAGCTAATTTTTAAAAATATATATGGTGGAACAAGGCATGAAATCTTTTCAGTACTACTCAAACTAGCGAGATAAAGAGAAGGTAGGTAGATCTACGAGGAACTCAAAACATTATTAGGAACTGAATCATATGAAAATTAAAATTTTCAATAATCATTAGATTAAACCACTAGCCAATAATTAAATATACGATGAAGACTATTTATTAGGTTAA
Organism: Araneus ventricosus; assembly: GCA_013235015.1. Classification (NCBI taxonomy): domain Eukaryota; kingdom Metazoa; phylum Arthropoda; class Arachnida; order Araneae; family Araneidae; genus Araneus; species Araneus ventricosus. Next base: position 1,566,272 of record BGPR01000069.1, read on the forward strand.
AGCACTATTATTAACAAAATAGAAAACAGATAAGTGCTTAAAATATATAACTTATACTAATACAGTAAAAACCCGGTTAACTGAAATGCCTCCGAAATCGTAAGTCCAAAAAAAACGTACTGTAGGGTCAGGTGGGGTAAAGTGGTCATAAAATCCACATTTTTTAACTTAGGTGGATTATAAATGTAAAAATTTGCTTTACTTAACATTTTTTGGTTATTTTACATTACATAATTAAAAAACACATTGCATTAAAGTTTGGGAAAAATTGATTTAAACAATTTTATGACAACTTCTTTTTGTCATGTTTTTATGACCACTTGGGTAAAGTGATCATAAAAACATGACATGTGGCAAGTAGTACGCGAGGTAAAGTGGACATAATTAAAAAAATAAGCATAAAACATATTTATAAGTAAGGCAGGTTTTTTTTAATATTCAAGAAAACTCAATATAGTTTCAACTTAAAAAGAAAATCAGTTTATTTGATCAAATTATGCATTTTTAATAACCTATGGTCAAAAGTTGACTCATGAAGATTTAAGGATATCTGTCATGATTTTCAGAAAAGGTTCAATAATCTCAAGTTTTAGATATTTTATTGAACAATGTCATGATTTTCAGGAAAAGTGTAACAGTCTCAAGTTTTATATATTTTATTGACAGAAAATCTTATTTTATCAAAAACCTGTCCAATAAGCTTTTTGAGTGATTCCCCACCTCTTCTTCATATTTTACCAACATCCCACCAAAATATTGTGATAATTGATTATCTGCAATTGTGGCTTCACTTGACTGAATAAAAGACATTTTCTGCTTTTTATCAAGTTTTTCCTTGCATGTTTTTAACTGCTTTTTTGTGTCTTTCTCTTTGAGGTTGTTTTATAACTAATTTCTTCAGTCAAACCTTCATTATTGCTTTTGAATTTTTATTTTTTTTTCTTATATCCTAAATGGCCACTTTATGTATAGTTGAAACAGGGTGGTCAGAGTTGTAAGTGCAGATCATGTCAAATCTTTTAGAGGCAAAACCATGTTATCAGCTATACCTGAAATTTAACCATGTTCTGTGATTCCCCTGGTTCTGAATTTCCATTCAATTCATTTCATATAACGGGGAATAGTCAATAGGTGAGGCAACAATTGCCATTCATTGTCTTAATAAATATGATTATAAGAAATCGATCATAATTTAATTTCAACCATTTGATCAAGTACCATGAACACTTATTAATATTAACCTGATAAGTTACCGTTTTTCTGCACTAATTTAAAATTAGAGATTATACAAATATTAAGCCTTTTTCATTACTTTCAAGACATTACAGAATATGCATATATTAAAAGTTACACAACTCCTCAAAACTGACACTATCAGAAAGCATATAGTAATAGAGCACAGCCGATTGCACAATAGCATTTCAATCATTAATTACTGCACTAAAACTTTACACACATCTCTAGTTATTACGATTAATTCGATCTTAAGTGCCTACCACAGAAATTTCGCGAACAATAGCAAGAAGCACACTTAAGAACTTTACGTGTCTGTACTTGCAACAACATTGGATACAAAAAAAAAATTGAATTCACTAAACACGACAATTTTATAGTCAATATACAGCAAATTGTGCAAATGTACCCAATTTTCAAAAAATTTATAGCGTTAACCTTGAGTGCGCCATTTAGAATTAGGCTTAGCACGTACTAACAAATCACATGCGCTTATGAATTTTTCAACAGTTTCCAGCTAACAATTTCAATACAAGACAGATAGCCAAACAATACATGAGAAAAATATAAAAAATTTTAACACAAGACATTTTACTAACCTGAGGTAATCGTAATAATATGCCCGATGTTTGAATCAACTCGCATCCAAGAATTCGTAATTCTGCCTCAGCATCTGGATCCAACCCGTCTAATTGCGACGGAGTAGGAGAAAGCTTTTCAGACGGTAGAATACAATTTTCTAACGATAAACTCACTTTAGAATACTGCATTTTATTTTTTTCAATATCATGAACTTGTGAGCGGATCACTGAAGCAGCCATTTTCGCGACGTTAATGGGACACAGTGGAAAAGCCAGACTCCTTATAGATAGGCACTATTCTAAGACTCCGCAGAACAAAATGGGGGAGGAAAGCAGGGGAAGTAATTGAGAGGTTTCTCCTGCTGTATGGTTGCATGTATGGATTACGTTTTCGCCAACAAGCGGAGCATTTATTCATATCGCCAAGTTAAGTTATTTCTTCTTCGGATGCATGAATGCGCGTACGTATGTGGCGTGGATGCGGATGAGTTGAATTAAGGATGTTACGCACACACGTTCACGTTTTTTAAAAATATTATTCGGTTTTGTAATGTAGATTTGAATTCTGTTAAACGATTTTTAGAATCTTTAATTATCTAAATGTTTACATAGAGATTTAAAGTGGTGACAATTGGTGCGAACATTGAATTTTCGAAAAAAAAACAGGATACTTTTTTTATTAAAATAATAAAACTGTAAGTGGATTAAAAATATGTTCAATATATATTATTTTTTATCTGATTAAGCTATTTAATTTAGTTGTGATCTTCCTTAAATAATTTAGTTTGGTTAGTAACAAGAGATTAAAAATATCTTTTTGTGTAAAATAAGTGGTTACTTAATTTTACACAAAAGGATATTCATACTGTAATATTCAGTTTGATGTTAGGAAAACAATGACTTCCAAACATAAGTAACATTTTTGTTAATAAAAGAACTTTACTGATTTGAACAATTCTTTAATAAATGCAGTATGGGCTTTGCATTTAGTGTCTTGTTTCAAGTTTGATAAAAATCGAAAATGATTAATAAAAAATGTCGTGCTTTAACAGTTCATATTACAGAGAAATTATTTACAGTATAACCACACACCTACCCTCTCCTTTTTTTCAAACACATTCAATTACAGCATTCTAAAAGGGGTAAAACAAACAAAGGTTTATGAGATATATTATTACACTATTGAATGTACCCATAGGTTAATTCTATTTAGGAAAATATTAAATTCATAGCAATTATTTTCTGTCAAGTAAACATTTCAAAATTTATATGAAATGGAGTTGATAGCTTTTGTTCTTGATCAGCAGAAGTAGAAGTGACATTGTGGGTATACTGATTTGTTTCCTTTCGGGGATATTCCAGCCATAGCAATTGCTAAAAAGAATTTAGTCATAGTAAAACCCAAAGCAGGAATGAGAAATGGAAAAACCTTTACTTTTTCCTGATTCCCATTACCCTTTCATTGCAGACAAAACGATTTACACTGCAGAGATTTTTCTCCTGACACAATATGATACATTGGAAAAAGGCTCTTGTATAATATTGATGCTGATAGTTGTTCAGACATGGAAAATCTTACAATTTTTCTACGATAAGCTAATTAGATGAATTAAAAAACATACTACATTTAAGATGTTCAATTTCCAGTTAAATTTAATTCATCTAATCTCTATCAGAATGAAGTTGGATTTGTTTGGCAGATGAATTAATCATATTTAATTTTTCAACCAAAGTAATATTAGAATTATGTTATAATATACTGTCATTCCCTTTACTTGTTATAAACTGTCATAATTAAAACCTTATGATAAGCAATAAATAACTTGCATATTAAAATGAAACAAAGCAAATGTTTGTTATTAAATGAGTGATTGTGTAAAGACAAAAGAGTTTCTTATTTTGCTCCTCAGCATTTTTAACGATATCTTCTCAATTAATGTTGCTTTGTTTTCTCTAACATTAAAGGTTGACTTGCCTGCTTATAAATGTGATATGCACATTTCAGTACTTGAATTGCTTTTTAGGGTCTATTCAAGTGAGATGATCCATTTAAATTTTTGGCATAAAGACTTTCTTTAAAAACTCCTTCAACTTTTATTTTACCAACAATTAATTTAAAGCTACATATTTTTGTCCTGCAATAGCTAATGAATTTCTGTTCTAAGAACTGTAATAATATCTTGTAAGTATAACATATTAATTGCTTAACTAAATTATGAGAATTTTAACCAAATAACTAATTCAATGTTTAATTTGATCTCTTTAAAACCTAAACTTTTATTTGCATCATCAAAGTTTAGATAACTCATGATAGAGGAGTTTCTTTCTAAAATTTACTATTGATGTTCAAAAGTTGAAAATCTTACACTTCAATAATTGCTCAAATATAAACTCTTTTAAAATTTTCTTGAAGTATGAATTTGACCTTAATTACAATAAATAAAATTAGCTGTAGATATTCTGATTATTGCTTAAACGAGAGAGATTTTTTAAAGGGTTTTTTTCTCTTTAAGACTTTTTCCTGTCTGCATTTTAATAATTATCATGAGCTTTCAGGCTTCTAATTCCAAGTTAGCTTTTTTTCTTTTATTGTCAGAAGTAAATATTTTCAAAAAATCAATTACTCATGCAAATATCAAAGCCCCATGCATATATTCATTTGTGTCAGTTAACTGATACATCAATAAAAGGAAATACATTTGTGTCAGCCCATAAAGAATGTTTAAATTTCCTCTTTAAGACTTTGTCATGTGTGTATTTTAATAATTATCATGAACTTTCAGGCTTCTAATTCCAAGTTACCTCTTTTCTTTTATTGTCAGAAATAAATATCAGACAGAATTTTCTTTTATTTTCAGAAGTAAATATTTTTTTAAAAAATCAATTACTCATGCAAATATCAAAGCCTTATGCATATATTCATTTGTGTCAGTTTACTCATACATCAATAAAAAGAAATACATTTGTAACAGCCCATAAATACTGTTTAATTATTATTTTAACAAATTCACACAAAAAACTTCCATAAAATATTTAAAGTAACTTTCTTGTTTGTACATGAAAGAAATCGATAATAAATAATTCAGAGAAAATTATGTTCAATTCCTCATATCCTTTTCATATACATACATTTCTCACTTACAGGTAATTTAAATAATTTCAAATATTATTTTTGATTACTTACAGTATTAGCTTACAAACAAAATTGACATTTCTACAAACTTAATAAGGATAAAGCCCATCTATCTTCAGTAGCCAATGAGTAAAAGCCAGCCAGTTTTTTGAAAGAAATGAGTCTAAAAAACATTAAAAGTTTTCCAGAAGGAATCTTGGGGGCTATGGGGCTGCAGCCCCTCCCAGAGCTAAATCAGAATTCTTGATTTATTTAAAAAAACTCCACTGGACCTATTTATTCTAATTTTCCTTCCTGAAAAAAAAAAAAATTATAAAAACATGACAACATTGCTTTCTGGCTTGACAGACTCGAAAATTTTCCTACTTTTCTAGTCATTCCACTTGTACTTGCAGCGTTGACACGGTCTAAAACATTTTTTGGCTGGTTATTTTATTGTATTTTTTTACAAAATTACCGAAAATATTATAGTGTTCTTTATGATTCTTATTGTCAGGTGAGTAAAGTCTGTAAAATTAAAGTGGTTTGGTTTGCATAAGCCACGAGGTTTGACATTCATCATGAGAATATAAAATTTTTATGACCTCAGCCCCTCCCAGACTCAAATCCTGGATTCGCCACTGAAAGTTTCAAATGATACTTTTGAATTTTATTGTTGGCACATCTCTGGGAGACATAATCTTTGTTTGTGGAGGAATTTTTATCTCTTTTTACAGAAATTGCAAATCCACTGCTGCTTTGATCATTTCTAAAAGTGGACACATTCCCAATGGTACTATTGATGGCAATACTTACTTTTTAATTTAAACATAATTCCAGACTTTGTATTCATTCAGTTGATTAAAGTTTGATAAAAATTTGAAATGATAAACAAAAAAAAAATGTCCTGCTTATTAATCTTCAACAATTCATACTACAGAGAAATGTTTTACATTCTAGTCACACCCTTACCCTCTGATTTTTTTAAACACATTCTAGAAATTACAGCAGTAGAAAGGGGAGGGGGAAGCAAAGGTTTATGAGATATACAATTTTTACACTATAGAATTTACCCATTAGTTAGCACTTTTTATTGAATAATCTTTAATATTAAAACTAATGACAACTATCCAGCAAGTACATTTAAAAACAAATAGGAAATGGGGTTTTGTGCTTGAAGAATATAAACAGAAATAAAGGGAATTTTCTGGGAAGTAACATTGGGGGGGAACTCGTTTTCCTTTAGGGGTAGGTTCCAGTTAGCAGTCATAAAACCCAAAGAAAGAATGTGAAACGAGAAACGATTGCTTTCTCCTGGCAGATGAAAGCATTTACACTTCACCGCAGGGATTTTTCCACACCTGCAAGATAATAAATACACAGGAAAAAGATTCTCCTATATTATTGATGCTTATAGTAATTAGAACGTGATCTTACTAGATCAGTGGTGAAAAACTATATTAATTTCCGACCCCTCACTTAGTGTAAAATTTTGGCGCGACCCCCAGACCACGTTTTTTTGCAGGAAAGCCTTATATTTTTTTTTATTGTCAAATAAATTCTTTGAATTTAGCGACCCACAAAAATTTTCTCGCGACCCACGGTTTGCGCACCACTGTAGTAGATGAGTGAAAATATATGATTCAATTTCCAGTTAAAGGAAATATGCATCTAATTTCATTATCAAAACGAAGTTGGATTCGTTTGTCAAATGAATTCCTCATCTTAAAAATACACTGGCATACAAAAGTTAAGGAACATTTCGTAAAATGCGAGAAATTTATAATTAATACAAAAACTATGTTTAGAAATCAGTTCTAGAGAATCGTGTGACATTCAATAAAGTATCATATACATATTACAATGAAGATTCGATCACGGGGGCAATTAGGGGGACCACCAGAAAGGGATGAAGGCGAAAATGGAGTTTCACCCATCCTGTTTCACAGAAAGCTTTTATCAATGGTTATGGTTTAATGTGCGTAATATTTACATGCATTTTCGTAAGCATAGCACAAATATTCGGGAAGATATAAATGTTTCTTTAAAAAATCCCAAATTTTTCGGCATGTGTTTTGCTTATAACATGCAGAGTTTTCATTCAAATTATTCGAAATTTGCAGAACACTTGACAATATGTTACAGAAGTATTGTATTAAACTTTGAAGTAAATACGTTGAATATTAGAGGAAATATGAGTGTTTGTACTAAATAATTTTTTACTGCGCATGTGCGAGACGCAGCGAAATTTTTCTTTCATAGCTTCAAAGCCAGATATATAGAGCAACTTTAAAAAAAATCAAGTTGAATCCCATTAAAATTCAGAAAGCTGTCGGCATTTCACTGAGATAAATTTCAATTTCTCTTTAAGAGAAGCTAAATGATGAGGGTTCTTGCACAAACTGATATTTTTTAAACTTTAATCTTCGAATGGTATTCGAGAAAATGCAATTTAAATAATGTATTTAATTTATATGTGTTCATGGTATTCGGGATATTCAATTTTACTGAAATTAAATGGTACTGTTCGAAGATTCAAATTTAAAAAATATCAGTATGGGTAAAATAATTTTTTTTTTTCATAAATACATACGAATTTTCCTACAGCTTAATTAAAACAGCTTAGTAACAAAATGCGAGCATTATTATTTTCGTACTGCCCTCTCACTAAAATTAGTATATCTTGCTTTTTCTTTTAAATATCGTCCGGATTAGTGGGACTCTACGTATTACAAAGAGAGTTGAGGAGATAATTTTTAAAAGAGAAATTATCTCTTCAGCATGTTTCATTGAGATTATAAACCAGCACAGGAACACTCTTGAAGCGAATACACCTTTTGAAATCAGCTCATATATCTTTTCATGGACTACGAGGTATAAATTGATAGATTTTGAGTTAAAAATCTGTAGATATTTTGTTTGTACACCATTTTTTCTGAGATCGACCTCTAATATATAATTTACAATATAATGTTAATTAAATCAGCAGTTTATAAAAAGGGAACGAATAAGAACTGTTTTCTCTAAGATATATATAATTTTTAAATGAGATTTTTTACATCAGTGGTTTATTCAGTGATTTTCGTTCCTTGGAGACTGTGGAATTGCAATTTTCGGAAATACGAAAACATAATACAAATAAGAACGATAACAGCCATTTTCCTGGATCATAATCAACTTTTAATGTAAAAAATATTTACATTAAAATTTCCTATGGAGAAACTTTTAACTCCTCAGTATTTTTTTTTTTTTTTTCAATTTGTAAAAATAAGTTTAGATGTTGGGGTAAATTTGCTTAGCAATGCTCAACATATGCCTTGTATTGATATGCTATGCAAGACATTATAAATTTGTTTTTTATTTGCTTTCATTTATTAAAATTAATTTTAAAAAATTATAATATATGACTTTCATTGCTGGAATTATGAACATTCATATGGCGTTTAAGAGTAGTTAGTTTAATTGTTTCACATTTTTCATAAGAATGATTTCATTTACTGCTTTTCTTATTTAATTTCTTAGTGTTGAGGGCGTATATGTATATATTTAATGCATTTTTCGTCACATTTCCCATTAAAATATTGTATGAAATGCGAATGCTTCTTTGCAAAAAGCAGGTAAAAATATATCCCTTTTTCTTTTCATAAAACATTTTTTGTCTGTTTATTGTGGAGTTAGTCGTATTCTGTCGACCAACCGAATTCGGTGTCTTTGTGCAACTGGGGTACGGGCAAAAACGGTCATTTGCGTTTCCTGGAAATGTAAGGGGACCGCGGCGGATCGTTTTTGGTTCCAGTTTCACCCTTCGCACACACACCGATTTCTGCCGGTCAGCTTGGAAAGGGGACAGGAACTCTAAAGGAGGTGCAGAGCTGAATCGGAAACTGTTACTAGGGTTGATATATATAAATATATTTAATTTTTAATAATCTATGAATTTAGAGCTAAGAAAAAGCCAACGGGAGAGTTCTCAAAGTATTAAACATAGGAATAACATACAAGAAAGTGACTGCCATAAGTATGCCAAAATTTTAGTTTAATTGCTATACTGATATGGCAGGGTCAAATTCTAATTATCAAAGTCCATAGGTACAGAAGCTGGATTTCCGATTACATTTTTATTCTCGCTAATCACTTGGGACAAACAATAAAACTTTTATTTCTTTGTTTGTCTGTTTACAAAACTTTCTACGATCTTTACAGTGAATCAAGGGCTTTAAGAATTATTTTCCTACGAACTCTAAAGACACAAGGTAGAGATGTATTTAGATACCGAAAATAATTCAGAAATGAATATAATTTTTAGCTTTGATATCGAATTAACCAAAATATAGAAAATATCAGAACATTATTTTAATAGGAAATTTAAGGGGACAGGGAAAATTCGATTTACAGACGAATTTGAGTTAAAAAAAGTTCTAGTTAGCCAAGCGTCACTGTAAATAAAATCCTTGGAATAATTTCCAGGAATAGAAAAATACATGGAAAATATTTGAGATCTGGATAGTATCAATGGCATTTTTGTTTTATGACAAAATGAACATTTTCATTGTGTCCGTAACTTGTGTTGAATCTGTGCAGCCTGGCTTTTTTCCAACGCTAGGTCCAATAACGAGCTGGCCTGCAAAATGCCAACAGACACATTCGATTTTATTATTAGTAGATATATATATTGCGTCTTTTTCTCCATCATTCCTTTCTTTTATTCTTTACAATTTGAATTGTTAATCATCATAGCAACATCATTTCAGCAACTTTTTTTTTCTTAGTACTGTTCGCTAAAAAATGAAATCATATCATTCAGGATCAGTTTGAAAATGAATATTCCTACAAACTATATATAAATTTAAAGTTTCATATTAAAAGGGAGCAGTCAGAAATAGAATACAGAATATATGCAATGTAAATAAAAGAATATAAACTTAATAAAACTAATAAGAAAATTTTTGTCATGTAAAACATGATTTAAACAGTGTATAATTTTACATTTTGCTCTATACAGTACATGTTAGTGCAGTTTCAGATATTGCATTAAATTTTAAAAGCAATTCAAAAATTTTATTCAATCAGGCAACAGAATTATAAAATTATTTTTACTTTCTCGTATACGAAGTATACAAAGAGAAAGTATTGTAATCGTCAAAAAATTCGAACTCGAGATTTTGACGAATCTCCACGTTTTAGACCTCCCTGAGTCCGAAAAACACAATTTTATAATTATGTCTGTCTGTGTGTGTCTGTGAACACGATAACTCGAAAACTATTAGAGCTACGGGGATGAAATTTGGTATGTAGTCTTTAAATATAATTTGTAGGTTTCTATCAAATTTTGGACAAAATCCGTCAACGGGAAGTCTGTCTGTCTGTATGTTTGCGGTCATGTGAACACTATAACTCAAAAACTTTAATAGCTAGATGGATAAAATTTGGTATACAGTTTTATCGTCATGAATGTAGGTCCGTATAAAATTTTGGGCCAAATCCATCAAAAAGAGGCGTTCAAATTGCGTATTAAATTTCTTTAATCGTCAAAAATATTCGAACTCGAGATTTTGACGAATCACCACTTAGAAAGTATACGAGAAAGTTTAGGGGCGACCACTTCCGCTGGTTTATAAGGTGAACATTTTTGCCTCTTTCAGGTGAGGGAAAAAGTTCAGGATATAACATTTGGAGAAGACGGCATTATACGCTCTTAATTAGCAGGGCCGGCCTTAGGAGTTGCGGGGCCCAATTGGAAACAATTTTGGATTACCCCGATATATTTAAGTTTTAGGAAATAATACATAATAAATAAATAAACAATATGAAATTTTGATGAATAAATTAATAATATTTATTGTTAAAAGTTTAATAATTTTAATAAACCTACTTAATACTTTACTTATCCGTATTAGGAATGCTTATATATTTTTAGTAGAGAAAAAAATTAAAAAGTTCCTAAACTTTTTTTCAAGTGATGGATTATTGTTCACGTCAACGATTTAAGACCGTGACAGTTCATAAAATTCTTGACACAATTTACGTTCTGAATAATGTCATTTTTACAATGTAACAATGACATATTTACAGAGGCTAATATAAAGAATCTCAAGAATGAACAGGTTTCATTGCTAAATGTATGTGCGCAGTTCATAAAACTTTATTCCTAATCTAGTTTCCTCCTGAATTAAAAAATCGCTAATAGAAGAAAACTTTTACAGGAACGTTGGTGCGGGAATATTAATTCATTCAGATTAAGTACAACATAGAACCAGCGGGAGTGTTCTCCCCTAAACTTTCTCGTATACTTCCCCCAAAAGGTGCCGTTTCTCCATCCCCCGCGTGGCTAAAAAAATTCGAACCTACTGTTACCCAGAATCCAATGACTATCAGAAGGTTTTCCATTATAGTGATTGAAAAATATCTAGGTAAAGAATCAAATTCAAAGAGATAGATGCGTACCGATTTTCCGCTCTTACCGGTTCAAAGACAAACTGACGTAATTCGCTACTCCATAATGAAATTCCGTACTGTTCCTGTAAAACGGACACGCAGACAGACAGATTTCCCGTGGACGGATTTTGTCCAAAATTTGATAGAAACCTACAAATTATGTGTAAAAATACATACCAAATTCCATCCCCATAGCTCTAATAGTTTTCGAGTTATCGTGTTCACAGACAGATGTAATTCCAAAATTGTTTTTTTCGGACTCAGGGAGGTCTAAAACGTGGAGATTCGTCAAAATCTAGAGTTCGAATTTTTTGACGATTACAATACTTTCTCTTTGTATACTTCGTATACGAGAAAGTAAAAAGTTGAAATGTTCAACTTTTCAGAGTTATACAGTTGGCTGTAATAAATGGTAGTTATCGCATAATTAAAACATATGTTCACTTCTAATAACTTTAAAGAAACTCCCTCAAACTGAATTAATAATATTTGTTCCTCTTCTGTATAACAAATAGAACCCAAATGGTTTTTATATAAAATTACTAAAATTTTTATAGAAAACAAATATTTTTTATTAATATATTATGATTAATGTTAATGTACAAAATTAAATTGATTAAAACATTTAAATGTCTCTCGAGATTTTTAATATATGTATTTTGATTAATTTAATTCCGGGAGAATTTAAATAATTATAAATTCCTCTCTTACTATGAAAACAAATTTAGAATGATTTATAAATGTTTTCTTAGATTTAAAAATATAAAAAGAATACAGTCAAACCCCGTTAACACGAAATCGGCGTGACCACCAGGATTTTTCGTGTTAACCATTAAAATAACGACTCCATCTAGACTGCAATTACCAAGCTATGAAATAAAAGATAAATTATTACAGTTTTTAGAAATTTGAAAATAATAAAAGTTTTAAGTTTAGAAAAGAAATAAACAGATTGTATGTAAGATATAAAATAATAAATTTATTTAGCTGTTACTCAAGGTTTAAAAAGTTAAATATTGACTTTTGTTTCAACTTTTTAAGATGACATTTTTGATTTATTTGTACACGATTCTGAAAGCAACTAGCAATCAACATGCAAAGCAGAAAAAGTGTAAGAGTTCCCAGAATTCTGTCCCTTCCCGTTCTCAGCATTCCCGAACTAAGAAACAAAAAGGTGAGAAGGGTAGGAATATGATTCCTGAGAGAGAGAAACTCTTGCTTCATCCACCATGAACAATTTTCCATCCACAACAATGAATGCAAAGCTGCAGAAAGACAGGCAGTGCCAGGGGGCAAAGTACTGGTATGCGGACCCCACAGCACCTTAACACTTCCTCAATAAAATCTTTCCCTGCCCTTATCACCAGCCCGCCTGTCTCTCCTGCCCCTTGTTTCCTCTGGGGTCATGGGATGAATGGAAATCAAAGAAGTCTCTTGACCTCAAAGAATATTTTCTTCGTCTCAAGGGTTATTTCGTGTTAAAGGAATGAATTAATACTGCTCCTAGATTTGACTGATGGAGCCCAACATAATCTCTCGTGTTAAGCAAAATTTCTGTTATTAGCGATTTGCATATAGCGACCCAGTCCCTCTATTCAAAGAATGTGATGGCAGTCCCTTGATGTAGGGGCTGAAGACTGATAATCAGTGCCATGCATGTTTCTCCCATGTAAAAGGGTATGCTTTATACAACCTACAATACTTTCTTTCTATTACAATTTCTTATCGCCTGGCGTTACCCCTGAGACGCGAAAAGGCCTATTTGGAGCAATCAGTCCCCAATTTATTAAAGGCCATTGTTTAATATTTAGCTTCTGTCTCCAGAAAAGAGCTTCACACTTAAAAAATTAGTAAAATCATTGATCTCATTAAAAAAACAGTGCTATTGTGGGTTAGAATGTTGTAATGTTATCGATGCACCCACCATACAAAATGTGTTTTGTTGGTGTCACATTATTATTTTCTTTTAACAATTATAAAAGCATAAGATGAAATAGTAAGATTTTTATTACAATATTATATTCTTACCACTAAGAAAAAAAAGTACAGTTCATTTTGCAAACCACATGTTGATTCTTCCATAAATAAATATATGCGAAAATTATTTATCCTGAATATTTGTTCCAAGAAATTATTAGTTTTAACCATTTTACAAGAAATGTCTCGAAATCAATTCCTATAGTATCTCAAAGTTAACAGCTATAATTATAAGTGACTAGTAGAACCATATCACTGTTGAGAATTATTAAATTACAAAAATTATTCTTTCATTTGAACTATATGGAGGTTACATTTATACAATATTTTTTATTGACCTATTTACAAGAATCACTTTAGTAAAAAACAATAAAAACAGAGTACAAGAAAATCTGTTGATTTCCATTCAGAATTTGTGGGTCATATAAGTATTCTACACAAATCATAACTATTATGATGCTAATTTCTTTAAATATAAATATATAGTTGTGACAGTTTTTATGTTATGTAATTCTTATTACTAGCTATTTAAAAGAACTTATATTACAGGACAAAAAAAAGTTGCAGTGAAAATTTATTTTTCTAATGCAATTGACATTTTAATAAGATCAGTAAAAAGAAATTCCTACAACAAAAAAAAATGATAAAAGAAATATAATATTCATTTTATTCCGTGAATTAGATCAAAACAGAACTTTAAAGAAATTTCATAACACTTAGGAAAAGGCTAAGGACTGAAACATTTGAATGCACTGGTAACTACTTTAAAAAAAAAAAAATGCATTAAAATTAACTTTACAATAATTTAATATGCACTAATTGGAAAATCTTTTAACATTTTGTTGATAATAAAACACAAACTAATGTAATTGCATTCGATAAGTTTATATTTCATATAGATTAATTACTATAGCAGCAAAAAATTAACAGATTATATTAGGAATATTTAGAAAAAAAACCACCACAGCAATTTTTTTGTTTTCGGTTTGTTCCATTTATTTCTATGTTTTAATGCTCTTTAAAAATTTAAAAATAAATTAAATAACTCTATATTTTTGTAACATTTTTTTATACATATATTACACATCAAAGAATTTAAGAATGAGAATATCTGAATTGTGAAGTCAAATAACTGGATCATTATGAAGCTAAAAATAAAATACATAACCCAGGGCCAAATTTTGGACAAAAAAATCATTGAAGAAAAGTGATAGTGCTAAATTCTTTTAAAAACATTTACAAACTATATAAATCTTTTAAAATAGCTACAATTTAATGAATTTGATGCCTCCCACTTTAAATTACTATAGGCAACAAATAAGCTCATGTAGCTAATGAAGGTTTCATGCTTTTTTTTAAGGAAGAATGTAAGAAGCATTTGTTGCATTTCTGAATTTGTTTGTTTAAATTTCTATTCTTTTTTTTTTTTTTTTTAGTACGAAATAAAAGATAGCATATGAAAAAAGTGTTTGGCAAAACATTTTTATTTCGCCTTCGTATTTTGAGTTAAAGTTTGATTGAATATATGCAGACAAAAAAAAATAAAAATGCACTAATTTCTTTTCTTTTTTTTGTACTATAATCAATCGAAATGAAAGGAAAAAAATATTGTGGGAAAAGCATGTGTTTGTCTACGCATTCTCTGCAAACATTAGTTAAATGTTTAAATATTTTAGATGTGATAGTTAATATGAAAACTGATATGTAAGGTTGTAAGCTCATAGATAGCAGTTATGATGATATGCTGCACAATTAAGGATAACTGGTAAAGATTTATGCACTTGGCCGATAACTATATAAAACGTGGAAATTATACCACTGCTAATCACGAATGTGTATTATTTTATTATTATAGCGAATAGAATTTTCATTTCCTGACTAAGAAGCATACAACAAAATATAATTCTACAACACAAATAATTCACGATATAAATATATTTTAAAAACTGAAGGTGAAGTAGAAATAAGTGCTATGTCGAAGTTAATTTCACAGTAATTAAAAACACACTATTTGGTGTTTCCTAACATTTCAAAGCAATTATACTTGACTTTTATGACAATCTCAGAATAACATATCAGTATATATTTATATAAATTGTTTAACAAATAAATATTTTGATTGCTTCAATATATACTTTTATAGAATATAAACTTTTTTATTTAATTAAAAAATTATTAATAAGATATATGTATTTCAGAAAGCAGATTCAGAACTAAATAAATTATAAAATTTATTTAATTATAATATATACTTTTTTATTTAATTAAAAAATATGAGATATATGTATTTCAGAAAGCGTATAAAAAATTTATTTCGTGGGCGGAAGCATAGATTTAGCAGTCGTGTGCGATCTGTGAAAACATTCACAAAATTGGACTTGTAAAAAAACAGGATAATTTCATTTCCAATAGGGAAGGAAAGTGTGCGTAAGCGCCAAATCTTACAACTCCATTTGTGCGCATCTGCTGCCAGCGCCCTCTGGATAATCAATCATGTTTGTCGCTTCAGGGCACAGAAACGGCTCCGCAGTTCCTATTAGCCTGAGGCGGTGCCTATATATAACGCTACCCGAAGTTGAGTTGTTGAAGATGCAATAACTAACACGTGGTTGCCAGATCAAAATAGTAAATAACGCTCTCCAAGACTTGACCGAGAGCCGTTCCGAAAAATCATTTTTCTGAATCTGAAATATGTTAAGTAAATATATTAACCTGTATGAATATAGCTTGATGTGCCCTTTTCAATAATTTAAGGAAATAGGAAACACGAAAAAAAAAAGCACCGACCAGAAGCTAACTTTAAGCCGCTTCCTGTTTGGAATGATTTTTGTAAGCGAACAAGATGCTCTTTTAAGTTAACTGTAACTGTCAAAAGAGAGGGAACATTGCTTTTTGTTTTGAAATTTCAAACGTGATGTTGAAATTCTGTAATATTCTTCTATATTTATTCTCAGATTTTCTGCCTTAAATCGATAGTTTTATCCTTTTAAAATGACGAAGCTTGACTTAAATGCTATTTTAGAAGAAATATGTTCCTGGAAAACAGTACGAATCTAATTTTTTAGAAGTATTATTTAAAATCTTCGAGCACACTTCTGAAAAAAAAGATTAAATTTATTTCCAAATATTTTTAGAAGTTTAAAAACGTGTGCTTTTGGAGAATAACTTTTATCAAACAAACGTTAACAAATGTTTATAATTCTCACCCCACATTTATACAGCTGCATTATTGCCAGCATATATGTACAAAGATAGAAAAAATGAAATCTCTATTATTTGTTTCTTTGATCTGTAAACATATTTTTTAGTAGTTTCATAGTATTTTTTGCAGTAATAAAAATTCCTTCAAAAATTTATACTGCCTTAAGGCTTTCTTTTAGTTTTTTAAAAAAAGTTATTGAAATAAAGAATGAAAAAAGCATCTTATGAGTTTTTTTTTTTTTTTTTTTTTCCAATTCCATACATCAGAATTTCAGTTCAGTTTCAATATTATTATTTACAAAGTTTTGTTGTGAAAAATATATTTTAAGTTTGATATAATTTAGTTTTAATTATTTTATTTTGCTTCATCTTTTTGTTAAAAATGCTCAGTGATTTTATCTTTAAAGTGAATAATCAATTTATTAATTTAAAAGATGAAAAAGAAAAAGATCTTTTTCTGTAGATTTGTAAATCGTTACAAACTTTATCTACTTATTTGCTTATTCAGCAGTTAAGAAAAATTATTCATTTTTCTTAACTTTTCACTGTTGCTTCCTAAAAAATAAAATAATTGTTTCAAATCTATAAAATTGAATATTTTTAAGTACATTATTTCTAGCAAAAATTCCTTTATTGATTAAAATCTTATTTCTGTATAGTAAATTTGTCAATAATTTGGTAAAATCACATGTGTTGAAGGTGAAGAAATGTTGCATATAAATCAAATCTGCAAATGGTTACATTCAGGGGTATAGTGGAGGGGGTACGTGGGGGAATGGCGTACCCCCACTGGTTTTTCAATAAAATCCCATTTCTTCGCTAATTTTTGCAGTTTTCTATTATAAAATTTTCATGTACTATAATTTTTTTTTTTTTTTTGTTCTTTTAAAGTTGGTTGAAAAATAAAAGTTCTGTGTGCAGTATCATTTCTTGCTACTGATGCAGGGATATTTAACATGAAATATCCAAGGATCCACATCCTCAATCACCCTTTTCTGTCGCAGATAACTGCGTAAATTCAACCATTTAACAAGCCCTCCAATGGTAAAGAAATACCTGGTTGTCAATTTGCTCTATCCCCTCTCTTTTTGTCCTGCTTGTCATAAAAGCCTCTTCTCTTCATAGGGGGTGCCTGGTGCCACCCACATGTTGGAATTTTTAGCATTCCCCCACTGAAAAATTTACCACTACAACACTGGTTACATTGATTTACATCAAACGAGTAACCCAAATAAACAACTAATACCAAAAAAGCCAACAAACCAGGAAACAAAAATTTAAAAGAGTGCAAAGCATCCAGAGCACGCGACATGCTACTGAATCTGAAATACAATGGTAGACAAAAATTATCAGAGAAATGAATAATTTATCAAATCTTAAAGTCAAATTAAAAGTGAAATGACTAGATCCTCCGGTAATGTTCTGACGTCACCAGCAATAAAACTTGTGCCATAGCACTACCAGATGTTAAGCAGCATTATTTCATTGTTAGATAATCAAAATTTTAGTAATTTTAAATTTAAAAGAGTAATTGTCGTTCTAATTTCAAATTTAATACCTCTAAAATAGTGAAATAAAATTTGCTATCCATTAATATAAAATTTATCTCGCTATGATCAATAGTTCCCGAGAAATTTTAAATTATATTAATCCTATATTTTAAATTAATTTCCGTTTTTTAATAGAAAGTAGTAAATTACGTCAGTGGTATATCATGCACGTGATATAGTTTGGATGCCAAATTGTATCTGAATGCAATCGTGGCGATGTTGTTTTCTTGCCAAGAATTAAATTAGCCACCAGTGACATGAATCTACCATTCGTTCTCAACCGCCGCCAGTTCCCGTTAATTCCAGCTTGCACGATGACTATCAACATATCGCAGGGGCAAACTTTCGATCATGTTGGAATTTACCTCGATGAGCCCGTCTTTTCACAAGGACAGCTCTATGTTGCACTTTCAAGGTCTAGAATTCCCAATCATGTTAAAATTTACACAAAGACATCTGAAGTACAAGGAAAATTATTAAACAACGAAAAATACTTCACACGGAATGTTGTTTACCCAGAGGTTTTTTGAATAAAGAAATATTTAAATAATATGTAAATAAAAAAAGTATTTGCTGTCATAAAACATGTTTATTTTATTTGTTTTCAATCAATGTTTAAACATTTCTCTCACAGATATATCTATTTAAACACGTCAAATTTGAAGAGAAATTTCTCGAATGAAGAGGCAATTTGCACCCGTCAAACCATGATAGGTGATTTTCTAGTACTTGTATAAAAGAATCCGGCCTTACAGACTTTATCTGCTTTTTTTTTTTAAAGTATGGGATATAGTTTTATCTTCTTTTTTCTAATCCTTCTGATCTGAATCGGATCAGATCCTTGAGGTCATTCGCCTTCACCTCCAACACGAAAACCGGTTGCTTAAGCAGGTCATCATACACTAAGGCAACATAGTCAAGTAGATGTTGCTGAGTGGCCTCAATCATGTTGCACTTTGTGCAGATATTGACCTTATCACCACAAGAGAATCTGAGGGTTTTTAAGTGACCAGAAGTTAAGCAAGCCAAAGCTGTTTGGCTTTTCTTATCCCCCTTAAAATGTATAGAATCACCAGAGCCTTCACTACGATACCATGAATGAGCTGGTAGCTGCCTCCAAGAAATGTTAACAAAGGCCAAATTGTACTTAACTATATGTCATGCTAAATTGCATTTCTATACTTTTTAAGCTCTTTTGTATTGTTTTGTAAAACCAGCTATATTACATTAAGAATACTTTAGAGTTCATACCCAATTCCATAACTGATATAAATTATTGATATTAGTTTGGTACAGTTATATGAAATATCTCATAGTAATTAAAATATTTTGTATTAATTATTTGAATGAATGACGAATTTTAAAATGCTGCTGATAACTTTTTTTTTTGTCAAAGAAATTTTTTTATGAAACAAATGAAAGATAACCATTTTTTAACCAAATATTTTATAGCTTCTCAAAAAGAAAGATGAAGAAATTGATACATTACAACAACAGCTCAATAATATCTTGAAACAGAATAAACTGTTGAAAGATACCCATGCCTCACATTTACATGGTAAAAAAAGTTTAATATTGATAATTATATATATATTTCATGTTACATTGCTTGACTTTTAGACTTGGAAGTTTAATTTCAGAAATCAGCCAATTAAACAGTGCTGTGTCATCTCTTCATATTACGATCTCAAGATTACAAAACAGTGAAGGTATATATAGTTTTATTATTCCTTTTCTACATTATTTCTATTAGGAATAGAAAATAATTTAAAATAGTTACAGCTTTTTGTATTTAATGAATGACAGCTTTCCTTTTAAGATAATAAGTTAATCTTGTTATTTTTAATTGTAATATGAAGAAAAATAATAAGTTGAATTTTTTGGGGCAACTATTTTTTTCTGGGCCATCCATATCATTAAATGCACCTGTATCTGTTAGTTTGTATTTTTAAATGGA
>BGPR01000069.1:1586327-1633994 GCA_013235015.1 Araneus ventricosus
TGCTTAGTATTTTGGCATTCTTTTAAAAATATTTTATAGGAAGGAATCGTGATGAATGAAATATATAGCAGTTACATTAAAACTCAAATCATATAGGATAATTTCAGTAACTTCTGAATGCTGAAATTCTTGAATGCATTAAATGCAGTGACATTATAAGATATCTTTTTACATATGAATTCTTTGTGTATGAACTTGTTCATTGAGTACTGGAAAGTAATACTTTCTAAAATTTGCTTTGATTAAACTAAAATTAAATGTTCTTTTTTTATCTAAATTTTTAAGTATGGTTTAAATATTTACTATTTGAACATAGCAAACTGAATACATATGAAAATAGTAGTATAAACTTGATTTTGACTTATTTTTTATTTTGATTGTTATAATTAAAAGTATAAAATAAAAGCGAGAACAAAAATCATGAAAATTTTTTGCTTTTCATTTTTTAGTAAAAGATAAATATATATCCTGAGATTCTTTATACATCTCAGAATACTTTATCGATATCATTAAAATTTTAATTATGCCAAAATCATTTTTCTTAATATTTGATCTGAATCTATTCCAAATGTTGATAAATCCAATTCAGTCCACTTTGACAGAATACACAATTTAAATCTTGTGGTATCTACGAATTTCTGCAATTAAACTGATTGTTAAAATAATCTATTGAATAAATGTTAAAAATTTGATGTCTAGAGAAGGTAAGGAATTAAAGTCAGAACGATTCCATTGATTTTCTGTGTATATTTCTCTAATATAGTGATATTTATTGTATAAATATATAATTATAGTATCTTTCATAAATATTTTTGTATAGTGGAAAGGAAGACTTTACTCTGTGAGAAACAAAACTTAAAAAACTGCTTGGATGAGAAAGAGAAGGTATATTTTTTATATGACTATATATATGTTTTATTAGGTACTAGCAGTACGCGCACGGCATTGCCTGTGGAATCAGGAATTCAACAAAATGGAAAGAAAAAAAAAAAAGAACTCCCACAATGACATGAAAAAGTTCTGAAAACAAAACAAAAGATACACATAATTGATTTTCCCACTTATTTTTCTTCGCGATAATGACATTTCAACTGTTTGAAAACAATACTGAGTACGTTAATCCGAAACAATATTAAAAAATTGCAACGTGAGAATGATTATTATACTGCAAGTAATATATGCTAGACTTAAACACGTTAAGATACTGCCGAATGCATGGCGTTGCCCGTCGAATTAGGACTTCAACAAAATGGGAAAAAAGACAAAACACGCACAATGACATGAAAAAGTTTTGAAAACAAAATCAAAACAAAAGATGCACATTATTGATTTTTCTGCCTATTTTTTTTCATGCTACAGTACAGAGTATGTTAATCCAAAACAATATTACAAAATTGGAATGTGAAAATGATTATTATACAGCAAGCAAAATATAAAATCGAATCTGAAAATAGTAATCGAAGTCATTCATTCAATTGAAGGTTATGACGTATCCTGCGCTCTGCACCGTCAGCTAATCAAAACTGCCAGCAACGTTCCAAAGAAGTGCCGCTAGAGGAAAAATATCTTTCAACTGACCAAAGAAAAATTAATTTAAAAAAAACGGGAAAAGATATTTTAACCATTCTTGTTTTAAATCCGACAGAACCGTTGCAGTTATAAGCTGAAAAAAATTGAAAATAATAGTGTTATTAGAAGTTGGGTGCAGCAAATTTAAAAACAAAAAATTTAGATGGCAAAACCTATTATTTTTTAGAAATTTCTCAAAATTCAGTAAATTACATTAGACATTCAAAACAAACTTCATTAGAACGAAAATTGTTCGTTCTATCTGATGGTGCATGGATTGTTTTTCAACAATCATTAGGAAAGATAGTATGGTCATAAATGTGTCAAAAATGACCCAAAACAACACAAAACATTAAATAAAAAATTTTCTAGATTAAATTTTAAAATTCCTGCTTCAAGGTGCATTCAGTCACCATTACGACTACCTGCGTGCCAAATTTCATGGCTGTAAATGCGATAAATTCGTCTGGACATCGCAGACACACACACACAAACATTACCTTTTATAAGTATAGATTACTTTCGTTTGTGCAATGATCAATGTTTTGCTATTAATCATGCTACTATCAAAACTTCTAAAATTTAATCATATTTCATTTGCTTTCATCATAATTTTAAACTTTGTTTTATCTACTTTTAATGCTTTATAACAATATTTTTACTTATTGGAAGTTTAGAGTTTTGTGAAAGAGATGTTAAAAAATTCTCCATATAATTTGTTATTATGTTATATTGTTTTCTCAAAGAATTTTTCATTATTTAAGAAATCAATATTATTTTTATTAAACCAGAGCTTAGAAATCATGTTATTTACAAATTCTTTTTTAAAAGTTATTTAATTAATCTAGTTTATCTGTTAGCATTATTTAAAATGATTTGCTTCTTTATTTAAAGTTATTGGAGGCTTAATCTAGAGCTTGTATCTGGAATATGTTACTTTGCATTTGTATGTTCTTTTATTAATCGGAAGCTTAAATAAAATTTCCGAAGGTTATTAAAGTGAATTAAACTATGAGTATGTGTGCTAAACTGGAACAATTTAAGGTAAATCCAAAATGAAGTTGTTAGTTTGTTTTCCTTTTGTAAGAATTCAGAGAGCTTTTGATGCAGATACTGTAAAAGCTTAACTAACCAGCATGCTCGGGAAACGCCGATTTCCGGATACCTGAAAAGTCCAGATTGTTGAGTGTTACGGGAAAAATCGGGCGGGGGCTCCAAGATGATAAAAAAAAGTTTGATCTGTAGCCGAATTTTTACCGTAAATATATAGATTGTAAAAATATAAACATATAAAAATAGCCGATGAAACTGAAAAATATTCTACTCAGCAAGCATAATAAAACTTTTTTAAGTGATCATAAACAAATCCCAGACTGAATATGAAAACTAATTATGTTTTAAAAAATCACGAAGGTTATTGCGCAATACGTGCGCCTCCTATTCTCCGCACGTGATATTACGTAATCAGAATCAACATCTGCCAGTATTCGGAGTGTAAATAAATAATGGACAAGAAAGAGACTTACCAATCTGAAGTAAACCCCATGAGCTTTTTTTTTTTTTTTACGGATGCCTTTAACTTTTTTTTGGTTGTCGATTTCGTTTTTAGGTCTCGTTTTTCAGCGAAAGGTAAGGACCTTTTATTTATTTATTTATTTTTTGTTCTCACTTTTGCTTTTGAACCCCCCCCATAAAACAAATCTCTGTATGTCACAGTACTGTATATTGCTTTTTTTTTCCTTCTACGCCCCTACATGTGGAGCGGATGTTGCATTCCAGAAATAAATTGTCCGTGTGAATGGAACGGCGTGGGAGCAAGCTTGCTAAATTTTGGCGAGCGGATGTAAAATTTTTAGAAAAATTCATTTTCTAATTTTTCCGGTTAGTTGAGCTTTCTGGATACTTGAATGCCGGATAATTGAGAATTTACTGTACTCTGAGATTTCATTTGGGAGAACAAATTTGCCTCTTCATGATTTTCTCTAAACAGTTTTTTTTTTCCATTGATGCATATGATTTTTTAATTATTTTTTAAGTGATCAATCAAAACTCAGCTTAGGTAAAGAAATCAATGCTTGACAGTCCTCCATTGTAAAATTCCAAATAAATTTCTTACACAATTTAACCCTTTATAAGGCCATTTTTTTCTAGTAGTGATATAATAAAATAACTTTGGTGTTGAGACTAATTTAAGAAAAGAAATTCATTTAGCTTATCGGATGATATTTTTTGTCAATTAATTTTATTAATTAATAACTAATTACCAAGTCAAGACACTTTGTTATGGTTTGAGATAAGAAATTGTAGCATCCAGGTTTTTATTTCATCGAAAAATTTTGTGAGAACTTACGCCAACCTTAAAAATTGATAAATTTGATGGGAAGTATATTCCCATGGCCTTAGAAAGGGTTAATACTTATTTAATTTGTGTAAATACTTGTCTTAACCACATTATCATTTTTGTATTAAAATGATATTGAAGTATGCATTATCTTAAAATCCTTTTTTTTTTCATGTATTAATTTTCAAATTTTTGTTTTATATTTATTTTACCTTTAATGGGCAAAAAACAAGCAAACTAACAAGCCTTGTGAAATAACATTTTAATAACTTTCTTTCAGGCTCAGCAAATAGAAATTGAAGAACTAAAGAAAGAGCTTGAGCAAATAAAATCAGCACATAGAGAAGATATGAAACGAGAACTAAAACATGCAGAATTTAAAGGTATGATTAGTCAGGATTCAACACTTTTACTGTACTAATTTGTTAAATAAATGTTAGTTTATGCAATACGAGCTTGGTATAATCACAGTAATTTGCACTTAATTTCATCAATAAAATGCATTTAATATCGCTTTAATTCAGTGCAATACAAAATATTTTTTTTGTCACTAACTTTGTTTGTTTTTGAACACGTCTGTTTACCAGTAAATTTAAATTATGAAGAATTTTTTAGCATTTCTGGTATTCAGTAATTATTGAGGCTTGTTTATTACAAGCTTGTTTTCTTGATATCATTGAGATCTTCATGAATGTATTGGAAGCCCTCTTTAATTGCATAGGGTTTGATAGAAAATATTTTTCATGTGGATAAACCATTTCCTAGTATTTAACACTTTTTTTTTTTTTATCAAGAAAAGGTTATTTAATGCATTGAATTATCTGTTGGAGAATTCTGCTGCCAAAAGTGCTGTAAGAATAGAATGATTTTAAGGGTTGAGGGAACACAATCTGACACTGAGGAGAGATCAAAGTCCATGAATGATATAGGAGGAAAACTTTGGAATAAAGTCCAAGACATTATTACCTCCAATTCACCTGTTAGAATTCACCTTGAATTAATTTCATAATTGGTGGAATTTTTTATATCGTAATTTGTTGAATATTTATTATATCAATTCCTTTATAAAATAAAATTTGTTGATTAAAAATATATTATAGGCATAACAATTTTCTAAAAAAATCGATATGTCCTAAAACTTATGTCAGTGGAAGAGAAATAGAGTAACTTCAGTTGGTGTGAAAGTGTCTCAGTATCTTTCCTGTAAATCTTAAATTTTTAAAAAAAAAGTTTGAAAAAAAGAGTAGAAGAAAGCCAAGATACAAAATATGTAAAGGAAACTGCAATATAAAAAATAATAAAGTTTGCATATTCACTGTTCCAACTACTAACTGTTCATGTAACAAAAAGTTGAAATGAGTAATTTTTTCTTTTATCTGCAAGTTTCTGTGTTTCATATATGCATATGTAGGTTGTTAAGTTAAAGTAAGTTAAATTGGTGAACTATTTTTTTTCTGAATTAATAAAATATATCAAAAATAGGACTTCTTAAACTTTTTCCATTCACGACCCCTTTCTGGTTTGGAAACACTTTTCTAGTGCCATTTTCGTCTTAAAAAAAAAATCTTCCTGCAAACCCAAAAATTTGAAAATAAATTTAGATATGAAACATTAACTTATGATTAAATATATTATGAAATTATATATGTCTCATATATGTAATAAAATATATATAGAATAAAATATAGGATGAATTATATATATAAATGAAAACAAATTCAATTAAAAAGGATCCTTGAAAAATTTTGATGAGAGGCTTTTATTCGAAATGATATCTTTTAACTATATCTACCTTTGAAGTGAGGCTATGACTAAAAGAAAAAGTTTGATTAAAATTCTTTTAAAATCGTTTATTGTAACCTGCAGTTTTAAGATCACTGATATCAAATAAATGTATGGTTATCTTTAAAAAAGCTTTCCTTTGAATAATATTTATAGGCCCAGGTACAATAATATAAGTAGTATTTATGTAATGAACATTTTCAGAAAATTTCCAGTTTTACAAGTTGATGCATGGATTTAGTCCTATTTGGTTATATTCTTTATGAATATTAATTATTTTATGTATTTCTGTTTCTTATAACTTTTACCCAATTCCGGAAATGCTGTATTTATCAAATGTCATTCATTGGGTTTATATACTAATTTAAGTATCTTTTATTATACACAGTGTTATCTATGGGGAAAATAAAGCATTTATTCTAATAACTGTTTCATCACATTTTGGTAGTATCATATTAAGATGATATCAGTTTTCCTTATGCTATATTTTTTGTAGTTCAGCTAATACAGTTTCATATCTGATCTCTAGGCTTTTGAAGGTTTCTTACCAAATGCTAGCACTTTTGTGCGCAGTGCCTTTTTTGTTATATTTTTTCCCTTGAATAGGTGCTACTATAGGCTCTGAGCACCAAATTATTTTGAACTTTACTATCAGGTTAGAAAACTTAGCTTTAAAGTAAATGAATCGATCTTCTTTGTATTTAATTATATCTTTGAAATCTTAAGAATACTTTATCCATGACTGTTTAGAAATTATTTACTATCTGTCACTTTGAACTGAACATAAAAAACAGAAAATAGTTTCCCACTGGAGGGTTAAAGTATTAAGGTTTCATTTATTTTTGTGTACATCATGAACATAACTTCTTTGCATGTCTATAATTTTGCTATTGTTATTTCTATACATTGTACAAAAACAAATGTTTTGCTTTTTGAATTTTTTTGATCAGTTACTAAAATAAGTTATTTTGATCTTCTCTGTACCTTTTATATCCAAGAAAAATAATTTAAAAACATTATGGGAGAAAGTTATGATTTTGAGATATTATTTCTTGTTTTTATCAACTTTACTATGTTTTCATTCAAAGAATTGTTCAAATTAAAGTCTTATTGAAATATTTTTCATTAACCAGCTCAGGCAACACTTGAAAGTTTCATGAATAAAATTAGAGAAAAAGAAAATCAAATACTGGTATTACAAGATGAGATAACTAAGTTAAAAAGTGAAAAGAATCAAGGAATATTCAAAATTCAAATGGAGGTAAGAGAAATATAAATACTTTCATTATTCTATATGCCAACTAGTTACTCTTTTATTTTATATACTGAAATAACTTTTCATTTGCCCTTTCTTTTAAAATATATATTCTATTAATATTAATTACTGGTAAAATATATCTACATTTGCTTATTTTTGAACATTACAAGCTACTAATAGAATATTTTTAATTTGAATTTGTTAGTAATTTGGATTTTTCTTTAGTCCCTTGAATTACCTATTAACCTAGTGTTAAATTATTATCTATCATTCACATTTTTGTTGGTTAATTTGATGTCAAGAGTAAAAATAGTTTGTTTTCTTGGATTGATTTTGTTAGCTAAATACACCTGTACCTTGTGTTTGTAATGTGCTTCAATGATGCTTGGAAATCGTTCTCCCATAATTTCTAGAAATTATTTTTATTTTCTCAGTTTCTTATCTGAATTTTACCGGTTACCTATTTATTTTCTAGTAATTATTCTATTTTGTAGCTGTGTCTGTAATTGCATAATCACCAAACCTTTGAATATGCTTTGTATTTTAATTATTATGCTACTGCAAAGATCAAAATGAAGTGAAAAAAATTGAATTTCAAAATCTATATTGTGCATTTCCTAAGTTACTAAAACAAGAAACAATGTAATAAATCAAAAGATAATTGTAAAATAATCGGTCATATATACAAAATTGTAGAAATTTTAACAAAAGATTTTTGCCTTTTTTAGAGGAATAGTATGTTGTAGGATAGTAAATACCCAAGTGTAAAAGTATCTAAACCTAAAAATACTAGTCTATAGGACTTTGCATGAATGGCCTCAGAAAGTCTAAAAGAAGACTTTCAACTGTAATAAATTTACAAGCTGTATCAAAAGATCAATAATTTTTGGCAAGATTTATATGTAGGTATTGAGAGGAAAACAGGTATTGGAAATATAGGTAGAAAAATTAAAATCTTAAGAATTTAAATAGTCTGAAACACATACAAATAAGAACTTCTGGGAATAGACGGTCCTTGAATTTTCGTTTCAAAGTGAGGAGTTAGAAAATCACATATATGCTGTAATTTATAATCTTGATATTGTAAATACTTTGCTTGATTAAAAAGTTAATTGTAATATTTTTATTCATATGTTTAAGGACCAGAATAAATATAAACTGACTTGGACTTAAAAATCTTTTTGTTTTCTATGCATGTTTAAATAAATACTCGAGCATGATTTTTGGAAAAATGCATCTACGGTAGGCATGACTAAAAAATTAAGCATATAGTTTTATAGTAAAGGCTTGGATAATAATGATTTGCTTATAAACTTAAAGCTACAACTAAACAAAATTTGATTTGCTATACTATTCAGTTGTTTACAAATTAATTGAAGTTTGCTTGTTGCATTGTGAAGGCATTTTTGTGACTAATATCAGAGATATAGCCAAAGAAGTGTTATCAAATGGCAATTCAATACATCAAGTACCCACTACAAAAATAAAATTTTTCAAGACTGATGAAAAAATTAGTTTTCAGCATTCTCTTTAACTATTTTATCTAAGTAAATTAATACTGATTATTTTTATAAAAATCAAATGATACAGACCCTGTAAGTTCTAGATGTAAGTTAAGCTTATGTGCTGGTGCAGAATTATTAAATATGAACAATAAATAAGAATCTATGGGCAGTATTTTCTTCTTTTTTGTGTAGAAAAATAGCATCAAATTGGTAAAATTATAAAATTTGGTTATTTATGCTCAGTGCATTACTGAAGCTGACTAATTGAAAAATAAACGTAGTTCATGAAACATAAATGTTTATATTATACAAAAAACTTTTGGTTAATTGTTAATAAGAAAGAAAAATTTCAAATCACAACAGAATTTTTTAAATAAGCATCATTTTTCTCTTAACAGTAAATATTTTAAATTTTACTGGCTAATAGCATCGGTGCTTAAATTTGTGTCAAGGTACGACACAGAATTCAAGAATGTACACCCTTTGTATAACTATTACACAAGCAATTTTTAACATGCATCAAACAAAAATTAACAAATACCAATGTAGAATCTTATCAGTTATTGGAAGTTTCATTCTAATTAATTAATGTGAAATTTTTTTAATTTTCTTTTTTTACTATTACAGTTTTTACGTTAAAAGAACATTTCCCCATTAATAATGGCTCAATCATTATTCATAATTATTACTTGGCAACTGACAATCCTTGCTCGACAGTAGATCAACATGTGAACTTATCAGACGTTAACCGAGTAGGGTAGTTTGTCAGGATGTGGATTAATTGGACCTTTCTCTTTTTGAGAATACTGTAACTGGTTGTTGTTTGGTTGGTGATGGTTACCTGACCTAAAAACATGAATGTGTTATTTTATATTCTCAGATTCTGAAACCCTCTGCGCTTTTGCGCATGCACCAGATGGAGTTGGATTTCACCAAAATAGGGGAAAAGTGAAAAATGGAGGGAGAGATGTTTACATTTTACTTAGCATGATCTAACAAAGAACTCTGGAAATGCACTATTCTTACTCATTGCCTGTCACCCCATTCCAGAGTGAAATCATTCAAAAGTGCTAGTCTCGGGATGTTGAAACAATCAGTATGTCATGCAATCGAGATCTTTGACAATGAAAAATGTTACCTCTAGTAGCCAGAGGCACCGAGAGCCGAATTCTGGGGGAAAGTACTATCATGCATCTCCCCTCCGCTTCCCCAGTAACCACTCTCCTTCCATATTTGGGGTCCAGTGGATATTTCCCCCTCCCTCTTTCCGGGCCTGCCAGCAATGGCATAGCTACAACTTTTGCCGCCTGGGGCGAACTTTCAGTATGCCACCCTTCCTTTACAAGTTACAGAAACCTCAAAATAAAAATAAATAAATTCCAAGGTAAAAATTGATTTAATAACATGATTGGTCTCTTGATCTTTACAGACAGATTATGAAATTGTGTGTCCACAGACAGACTTTCTTTCACATACGGGAATTTACCGAAAAAGGACAAAAAATATGAATTACAGTATATATTTTTTATGTGCACAATGACTGAACCAAAGGCACTGCTCTCCTTACTTATAAAATTGTTTTCCTGCATGCCTTATTTTGCCGCCCCTTTCAAAGTGTTTCCTGCGGTGGCCCGCCCCCATAGCTATGTCACTGCCTGCCAGTAGGATGAAGCGTCTGTTCATTACAATTGTGATGCGGGACCTATCTTGATAGAATTCTAGAGAGCAGATTGTTAGGACCATGTAGCACTGAATTACCCTCACACTCATCCATTTATTTTGTGTACCTCATTTGTGGGGATACATGAAGCACAATGTTTACAGCTGATCACCGGCTATTATCTCTGAATTGAGAGTGTCCATTAAAAGGGAATGTATCAAAATGCCAATTGACATACTTAGCACAAATTGCAATTCCATCAGTGAGTTTTATCAGCGGTCTCTAGACAATAACAGTCAACAATTCAGATAACTGACAAAATTCTGCATTTGTTTAAATTAATGTGATGAAACTTTGGTAATATATGTTACTAATTATTCATATCATAATTACTCAATGTGTATAGATTTTTTGGGACACTCAGTGTATATAATATTTCATATCTTGTATCAGCAGAACAACTAGACATCACTATATTCTTATCAGCATCAGCAGAATTGCCAAACATCACTATGTTCTTTTATTGTATCAATGGAACTGCTAAACCTCACTATGTATTCTGTATGTATTTATCTTCACGTCTCCTTCTGTGAACAGAAATCTCTTCTTCAAAGAAACAATTTAAATTCTTTGCTGCATTGAATTTAAAAATGTCAAGAGGTGGTTTAATGCTAGATAACACTATTCACGAGAATTGTTTTTCAGACAATGCATGCACTTTAGAACAAAGGATTCTGTAATATCAAATAATTATCTTTTGCTAATGATTAGATTCTGTTCACCTCACAGAAATAGAATTACAGCTATTTGATAATACAGAGCACTTCATTTTTCCAGTACATTATCTTGAAAATTATTTTCGTAGATACTGTTGTTTAAGCTGATGCTACGGCATTTTTAACAAGATTCTTTTTAATGAAGGTCAATTTGTTTTCAGATCTTTTAATTTTTGCTTTTTTTTTACCACAGTCATTAATATAAGTGTCTTTCATAAGATTATTTATATTCTATATTTAATTTATATTATCTCGTATCCTTTTTAAGTGCGAAGAAAAAGTAAATAAGTTGAAAAGTCGGTTATCAAAACACCGAGGAATTAATTCCCTTCAAGATGGATTAAAAAAAGATGACATATTTAGACAGGTAAATGTATTTTTTGATAAAGCTTTGAAAAAAAGATGCATAATTAAAAGTTATTTTCTATTAATATAATCTTGATATAATATACTTTTAATGTTGTTTAAGGTTTCATTTATGAGCATTATTACGAGTTTCATGTATAAAATTAGTTAAATATTTTTACAATTTTGCACAACTTTAACTTCAATTACTAAACTATTACTTTTCACTGTATATCTCTTTAGATGTTTAGTAATTAACTACTTTTTTTTATTATTATATGCATGTATTAATGGGAGTTATAATGCAAAATGAAATAATTTCAATCATGTTTTGTAGTGGATTATTCAATGATTCTTAATTTTTAAAAAATGATGCATATTGTCATGACTTTTGCAGCTATTCATAATTTTTTTTTTTTTTTGTTAAATCCATATGAAAACATAAAGATAAGAAAGACACAAGTTTAAAAAAATTAAAAGCAAAATTTTAAACAGCCTTTCATTGTAAGGATTTCCTGGCATAAAAAATAAGTAAAGCTAACTTAATGTATGTTGAATGAAAATTGCATTTTATGTACAGAAATTAATTTAACATGCTATCATGAATTTTTATGAATCAATTTTTTTTGTCCCACGGCTATAGATAATCACAGTTCTACTGACTGCATGTTGTGGCTAATGTTTTTTCTCTGCATGATTTTTTAAAATTATAAACATGATAAATAATTTTATAAGCTTTTTTAAATTTTTCAATATATTTAAATTACTTTTTATTATACTTTAGTTTAAGTTGCTTTTAATGCATAAGTGTGACACTTCCTTTATTTTAATGATTAGGTTATTATTTAAATATAAACTTGTTTTTTCATTAGAAATATATCAAAATAGAAAAGGACTCTAAAGAAGAAATTTCAAAGCTTAACAATGAGATTAAGGATCTGAAATCACAAATAGAAGCTTTAAAACATTCCAATGTGCACATTAACTCATTAAATGGTGGTACAGAATGCGAAAACGAAAGACAGAGTATCTTTACAAAAGATCTAAATCACCATTCAAAACGACTTAAAATTGATGAGAGCCATGAAACTGAGTTTTCATTTGGTATAAATAAAATAAATGCAAATAATTCAAATTTGGTTAAGCCAATAAAAAAGAAGCTATTTAATCTTGACTCTAACTATTTTGGGAAGTAGTGTCTGATGTTAAATAAATATGAAAGACATAATCAATAAAATCTAGAAACTTTATTTCAATTTTTAAAATATATAATACAATAGTGGTATCATTTTCCTATTTTTAAAAAAAAATGAGAAAAGGTGAAATATTTTATATTTCATCGTACACTAAATTTAGTAATGAAGAGAACTTCGAGTTTAAAAGTCCGACCTATGTGCTAAACTATGACAAGTAGAAGCTGAAAAATATGTACAGAATGATATAAATGTACAATATGAGAGAGGTAAAAAAGAAAATGCTAATTTCATAACTAGACTTGTAAGCCAGTTGCATAATTTTTTAGAAGTGGATTTTTCCAATTTTTTAAAAAAAAGACTGAGACAGAACATATAGTAGGAGAAAAAGGTATCGAATATATTTTATCCCTTCTGTTGTAAATAAATGCATTCGCATGCATATTTAGAAGAGACTGTCTGCATTCACTGGCTGAAAGTATTGCGTACTTTCACATCATTCCTAATGTCAAACTGCCACAGGCGACGGTTCCTTTTTCTCATACTCGTCGATGTACCACTGTTGATTAATGTGTATAAACTTGACTAGTAACTTATACAAAGTGTCATGAGATTTTGCTTCAACATAAATAGCAACGAAAAAGGCCACAAAGAACAACACTCCACAAACAAGATTTCCTATTTCAGACTGAGTCAGTTCTTGATGCAAATCCACCTTGGTCCCTTTGTCTTGTTTAAAAAACATTATTGTCAGTGATGCACATGTAATCATTAACAACACAGAAAAAATAAACACTAAATGGAGAATTTTGTCTTTTCTGGAGCACTGTGGAAACTGCCAGTGTCGAATCTGTTGAAAGAAAATAAAAAGGAATATATAAAATCTGGATTATGCACATAAAATATATAAAGTCTAATGAATTTATACACACTTAGCATCTGCTTTCAGCCATTACAAGCTAATAGAACAGGAAACGGTTGAACATTAAATGGCATTTTTTCCCCCAACTAAATATA
Organism: Araneus ventricosus; assembly: GCA_013235015.1. Taxonomy (NCBI): domain Eukaryota; kingdom Metazoa; phylum Arthropoda; class Arachnida; order Araneae; family Araneidae; genus Araneus; species Araneus ventricosus. The sequence goes on from BGPR01000069.1 coordinate 1,599,774, forward strand.
AATTTAAGAAAACAAAAAAAGAGCATTCTCTGTTTATAAATTAATGTTGTATTATGAATTGTTTTGTAGCAGTTAATGCAAAGAACTGCTGGTTTTTAATTTAGAAGTTGCAAATTCTGTAAATAACAAAAAAAGATATTAATAAAAATTCTTTGGTATCTATTATTCTCTGTCTATGTTTCCATCAATTATTACATTATTTACACTATACATCTTTGTATTAACTATTACAGATTTTTAAAAATGAATTGCACCTTTTTTTCTGTTTTTGGAATGGTTGTTATATTGATTCAATTGACAGTCCTTAATATTTATGGATTCCATGTTATTTGTGAATTGAATCATATTGTCCATTAATGATTTAAATTTAGTTTAGAAATTTAAAAATACAATAATTTGATGCATGTATGACTAATGGCACGGCACTTAAATAGTTACAAAAAATAGATGTTCAGTTCTGTATTTTTCATCTGTTACAACAGTGCTTTATTTCCAAATAAATGTTTTTTGGAAGAAAATTGGCTTGAAATAGCTTTATAATTAAATTGAAAAATAGAGTTACCTTAAATTTTTTGTGCCAATGATATTGATACTGACAAAGTTCACAGCTGGCAGGTCTCCGCCCTCTCTTATGACACACTTCAAGCCACCTCTATAAGAAAAGAAATTGAAATTTAGCAACGCTAAAAAACTAATTTTGCTATAACTCTATTATAACACCACACAGTTAAGATAGTAATCTACTTTATGAAACAGAAATAAAATTTTAGTAATTTATTACAGAATACCATAAATTACATGTATTACTAATTTTATATATTGAAGACGTTCATAGAGTATAAAAATAAAAGCATATTTAATGGTTAGTATGACGCAGAACAGTTATAATTTTAAAAATGAATAAATTAAGCAGGTATCAAGAAACAATTATATTTGTATATTTTTAATGAAATTTTTTTCATTATTTGTTTACATCAATAATTTACAGAAAATATTAGTAAGAATATTAAAAATAGAGGTGCAGAATTCAGATTTATACTCATTTAGAAATTTATGAAGATTTGCTTATTTTATTCCACTTTAAACTTATATAATGTTGAAATATTAACACACAAAAAGTTTTTTTTTTTTTTTAACCCCTTGTACATTATATTCTAAAGAATTTTTAAGTTTATACAGTAAAATCTTGTGCAAGTTTATATGCAATGATACAGAATTAATTAATTGTAAAACTATAATTTAATTCATTGTTTCATGATCCAAATAATAATAATAATCTGTTATTGATCTTATAAAAGTTATTATGAACATCTACAGTTTACTGTGACATCAAAATAAAAATAAGAGCTATACAAAGTTAACCACTTTTTAAGTAAAATGTGTGCGCACAATCTCTGCTGTTTAACTGACAGTATCACTGTCTATATAAAAGAGATATCTCAATAAAACTGATACTTTCTAATGTATTTAATTAATTTTTCAACAAGCTGAAAATATTCATTGTCTAAAAATGGACAATTTATGTTTGTGTTCAATTTGGAATTTTTATCTATTATTTTTAGATTGACAAAACAAATTATAGACACATTCATAGAGAGCCTTTTTCCTACAGTTCCTTTCCATCATTTTTTCATCCAGATATTTTAAATAAATACTATTTTAGCTTAAAAGTTTTAACACAATATGAAGAGTTTAAACTGGGATTCAAATAGGCTGGAATGGTAAGAAAAAGTCTGAATGTGTTTATAACGGGGGTGGGGAACCTGCGGTTTTTTTGAGTTTCTTATGCTGCCTTACAATGATAATGCAGCCTGTAATATAATAAGAGAACAATAACCTTTAAAATTGTGCTTGCGAGTCCCTTTGCCCAACTGTCGAAGTTTAATTAGGCCTTTCAGTACAAAAAGGTTCCCCACCCCTGTACCTCTGAGGTAAACTATCTTCCCAGTTCTGCTGGTTTTGATTTTATTGCATAAACATTATTCTGACTGCATCTTCAGACGGCCAAAACGCCATAGCTATAGGTTGAAAAGAAAAAAGATAACAGCTTTCAAAAACTAAATTGTACATTGCATTCTGGAACTTCTTTCAACTCTCCTGTAAAATGTTACTTATGATAGTTTACCTCTGGCATACAGATATATTGCACTGTTATTTCTGTAATGATCAATGAAGTGCCCATTATAAGATTCACATAAAATATCAAAGAATTATGCAAAACAGCTGAATTGTAATGGATGTTAATTGAAAATATTGTAGGTCTTAATATATTATTGGATAATAATCATATAAAAATTTTTATTATATTTGATTAGGATTATTGTTAGCATTGAACCTAAATGTGTGATAATGTCCATTTGATTATAGTTTTATTATTATCATTCATTTCTTGTTAGGTAGTAAGTCTTAGTTTACTTAACTAACATTTACAGCCTAACAAGAACTAAAAAGCAGTTACACCTGGGAAAAAGCAAAGATCTGAAAGTCAAACATAATTTTAGCAGAAATGAGTAATCTTTATCATTAATAATCAATATGGCTCTTACTAACAACAGATTAGGCTCTTTCTGCTTGTGTATCACTTAGTTGGTAATATAAGATGCATATTACTTTGAGAAAAACAATATAATGAAATGTGTAATTACCATTAAACAACCACAATGTATGTACTGCATAGTTCCGGAACACCGGCAAGGTGAGATGAGTGGATCATTTTCTCTTGCTGTCATATGGCAGATCTTGCATATGGGCGAACCATTATCACCATAGCTACTAGCAATACTCAGCTGAGCTGCCGATGGTGATATAGGAAGGACTTTGCCGAGAGACATAACTGGCAGTTCAAATGGATCATCAATAGTCTTTCCACTGACATCATTTGTTGTTGGTGCCTCAATCGGTTCAGGTACCATAGGTTCCTGAACATCTTCCGCCTCACTTGAAGATTCCGATTCAAAAACAGCAAAGTTTATGGTAGGTGTCAAGCTGTAACTCCTACTTCTGAATTCATTGTCCCCACTGTTTGCACCTATTTCCCAGTTAATACTACAAGGACGTTGTAATCCACTAGGTCCAGCAATTGGATCACCATTATTTGTGTACACTGGCTTCAAATAAGAGTTGCATTCATTGATGTGCGTTTCTAAGATATTTGTACTGTGACCTTGAACATAATTGTAACTGACTGGAGACACACCTCGTTTGCATGCCGACGAGAGTCGACTACTGAAGGAATCTGGCTCACTGTCAGCACTCTTGCATTTCTGGTTAAGCAACCACTTTTTCTTGTGCTTAGTTTCGTAGTTATGTTCATTTAAGCCTGCTACTGGATGTTCATCAAAGTTATTAATTGTACTTTCAAAGTAACTTGGGCAAGCCACAGCACCATGGTACGGCGTTTGAATGTACGATACTGGCTCTTGAATTGCAGTTCTTGCTCGATACTTATGATACAATGGAAAATTATCACAGTTGGTTGCTTTCTCTCTCCGTTCCATGGCTGAACAGGGATATGGATCACAAGCGTTGAAGTGGTTAGGATTGAGAATATTTTGGCCAAGTTCTTCCTCCGGCAATATGTTTGGATGCCACTGATCTTGAGGACTGCAGTACATGCCACATGCTTCTTTTAAGAGCATCGGTGACTGTTCCGTGTCCTCATCTTCCGAGTCCTGGGACTCCAAGAACTCTTGTGGGCTCTCTTGGACATTAGGCATGAAAGACATGCCTTCGTATTGTTCTGAATCACATGGTGGATTATCGTTGTTTGGAAGGAAACCATATGTATCACAGGAGCTGCTGCAGTTGGGGGGTTGCATATTGACCACTGCAGTTGTAGAGAATTTCCTTACTTGTGAGCTGCAGGAGATATCTTGATTCAGAGTTACAGGGTTGGAGATCTGAGGATTGGTTATTACGCTTGTGCTTTGAGGGCAGCCTTGACTAGAGATTGAGGCAGTTGTTCTTTCTGAGAGGCCATCATGAGAAGTTGTTCCGGATGGTTTATTCATTCCACCTGATTTGTGCTTGCACATAGTCTGTGAGACATTGAGTAGAAATAATTAATTACAATGTATTGGCTCCTAACTATTAAATATAATTCTTTTTCATGCTTAAAACTTTAATATGAAATACTGGAAAAGTAACAAGAATGTGAATGGAACATAAAAAAAAGCCATATAAGTTTTGGAGTTAAGTGCTTTTTTTTTTCTCCTTCCTTATCAAACAAGTATTAATAAATCTGCAGTTTTAGCATAAATGCAGAAAATATTCATTTCATTCAGAAATATTTTTAATAAGAATGTTCCATTAGGTTAAAAAACAAAGAAGTGAAACTACAATTGAAGCATTCAAAGCAAGAAGTTCTAATTATAAAAGAGTAATAGATAAGATGTGAAACGGGAAATATTACATACTGTTCAGCAACGGATTCCGAGACTACCACTTTTGGACGATTTTACACCGGAAAGGGGTGTCGGGCAATGAGTCATATGAGCGCATTTCCGCAGTTCTTTGTTAGATCACGCTCAGTAAAATGTAAACATCACCTTTCCATTCTTCACTTTCTCCCTATTTTGATGAAAATAACTCCACCCGGCGCATGCGCGAAAGCGCGGTGGGTTTCCGAATCCGTTGCTAAACAACTATAAACAAAATAAGCATTATAAGACATGCAAAAATTTAATATTGTTTTCAAACTGAGAGTGAGTCAATTAAATTATAAATAATTCACTACTACGAACTGGAATAAAATAATGATTATCTATGAAAAATAAATAATGAATATGTAATGTAGTATTTGGGTATGTCTAGCAGCGGAAAAATTAAATAAGAAGGAATAACTTTGATTAATCATTACTTTATGATTAAAGAAGATATTTTAATTTTTCAAATTCTTATTGTTAAATAAAACTTTCCTAACTTTTGTAACCATTAGAAGTTTCACATTTCTAAAAATGTCAGATTTATAAAAGGATACCCCAAAAACATCTTAATAAAAATTAAGCCAGTAATTGTAAATTAATTAAATAATTATGTACAGAAAAATAAGCATTTTTATGTATATCATCCCAAGAGTAAATAATAATAAACTTCATTTAAAATTGTTCATGATTTATTTTCATGTTTGTCTAGAATCATCATATGAACTTCATTAACATAATACTTTAGATAAAATCAAGCAGTCTTTTTCCATGTTGTCCACATATGCATATTTTTCTGCATAATTTTCAGTCTTGACATAAGCAATAACACTCGGGTGCTAAATAAAATATTTATACAGAGAAAAAATATTTTTGTAAATGATTTAAGATTTTTATCTAGCACTGCCGATTCATGCTGTTTTTTGACACCCTAAACTTCAAAAATGTATATTCAGCTTTCACTTACAAAAGAAAGCAAGTGAGTACACACTACTAAATTAATGAATGTTCAATCTTTACATATTTTTCAGTGATTTTATCATTTGCTCTTAAAATAATATATATATATTTTTTACATTGCTCTTAAAAAATACATTTTTGAAATAGAAATTTAATAGTGAAGATAATCTCCATAGCTGTAAATAAAGTTTAATGAATTTTTTGCCCTGCTTCCCTCCTAAAATTACTAAATGCATTTTATAATGACAATAAAATTGAATTTCCAATAACAGTGTAAAATCATGTCCCATGTGTAGCAACCAGATCTACATGATTACTATTTAGGTGAATGGGTATTTATTACAGTAAACTGTCGCTGTCCGGTCCACGGCTGTGACAGATAATAGAATAGACAGATAACAAAAATCTCTTAATGCATATGTTACAGTAATGTGATTTCACTGCTGGCATGGGACAAAAATGAAATCCTTTAGAAGTGAATAATACATAAATATTGTATTTAATTTTACAAAATGATCAATATAAACATTAATATAAAGGTAAGTAATGTAAAGAAATGACAATTAGATTTTTTTAGACATTGACGGATAACAGAAACTGACAGTTAGTTGAAGTTTTACTGTATAGTGAATGTGTGACAATTCAAATTAACAACACAGGGAAAGCCATGCAATGCATCATTATGCCATTATTTAGTTCTCAATATGGGACAGGCTGGGGAAAAAGGAGATTAGTGGTTCAAAATTCAATTTTAGGGCTCTGATGGTTTCTGTGCTTTCAAAACCTCCTCTCTCACATGGATACAGTGGTTCAAAATTCAATTTTAGGGCTCTGATAGGATAGTTTCTGTGCTTTCAAAACCTCCTCTCTCGCATGGACACAGTACTAAGTCATGGAATAATTCTTTTTCAATCCTATAGTAAATTGTTAAGTAGATATTTGTTTCTAAAAAATTAAAACTGTAACTGCTGGTAAGAAAGGGGTTTACTGGTCCAACAATAATGATTTGAGAATTTTGATGCTGTTTATATTTTGAAAACCTGCCCTTTATCGCATGGAATTGGCATGAAACTGACACATTTTTATCATATTGCATTTAACCCACTAACCCCTTTCTTTTCAGCTTGTCACACATGTTCTTATGTATTTAAAAGTAAACAATTTTATTTGAACAGAAATTAAACACGAGCAATCAATATTCTATGTAATTAAACTCTCAGTTAAAACGATAGCAGTGTAATTTCATGTGGCTATTGTTTTCAGATTAGTCAACTGTAGCTTTCTGTGTGCTGTCAATTTGAATTGTCACTGACTATATTAAAAGAAAGATACTTACAGCCTTAACCAGTTTTTGGAACTACAGGTCACAAATCAGGCCAAACTGAATGTCATGTAACGAAGTTAAATGTCATATGAATCTGCATACAGTTTTTGACAACATTCATAGCTGGATCTGTAAAATCAAAATTATTTATTCACAATTTAATACAAAATCTAGGATCTTTTAAAGCATGAGATTTTAAACCAAAAAAATATCCATATTTCCAATGATTACTTTCTTTTTCAAAGTTAATAATAGTATCACTATCAATATTGAAAAATTTATACTAATTTTTCATGCAAATGCTAGTAATAATATATGCAAGTGAAAGTGTGTATGATTATACTATTAATCATATACTATTTTTTCATGTAAATTAAAGATTTAAAGTCATTGGAGTAATTTTTAAAAAAAGAAAATCAAATTTTTAAACAACATAGGAAAACAGGCATTTCAAGAATCAAATATACTATATCATGTATTTTATAAAACCTATACTACTGATTCTCTCTTATTTTTAATTACTTAATTTTTTCTAAAGTAATAAACATACATTTTCCTTTCCATATCTTAAAGTTTCTCAATACTTTTAAACCATTTTGGAAATTTAGATCTAAACCATTTTAGGAAATTGGCATATACTATATATACATTTTTTTTTATTTTAAATTATTGTAATCCAACAAATTTTTTCTTAATTTCAAATAATTTACAATGATGCAAATTCTTATTGTTACATAGAATTTAAATGTTAAAGTTAAAGGGGAAAAAAATCAAATTTCATTTTGATGATACACCAGAAGAAAGACCAAACAGCCATGTATTAGGTATATTAAATACTCAGGAAAAAAATGATGAAATTGCATTTATTTACAGTCTAGTGAGAAAAAATTATAATCCCAGAACTAATCAGTATTTTTGGAAGTATGTATCCCTACAGATTGTAACTTCAGAAAATTTAAATGAAAAGATGGATAATTTATAATATATGTTGATATATATTCAAAAACTATCAATAGAAATTGAGTGTATCAAGGCAATTAATATATTCCATCTAAAATATTATGTAGAGTAAAAATTGAAGCAAATTAACAATTTTTTTAAAAAAAAATTATGGCATAAGTACTATTACAACTGTCATTTTAGCATAGCCATGTCAACATTTTAAGATAAAACACTTGCAAAAACCTACGACGAGAACATTGCTTTCAATGGCTGCGAGAAGCAATTGGGTAAGATCTCATGCAACGAAGCTGGCATTATAAAGAGCAGTTCCTAAATTTACTCGAATTTAAAACTGATATATTATGTTTATGTTATACTAGTAATTATTGACCAGGATATCAATAAGCTATATACCATTCTAAAACAGATTTGGAAATAACAAGGAAAATCCTTATTTTCGCACTTAATGCAGATATCAAAAACAAAAGATTCCCCTAGACAGTTTAAAACATAACATAATGCTTCATGATGTAATAAGGTTAAGACTTTAGATACAATATTTAGAGGTGTTTTTATTGGAAACAATAGCACAAATTCAACCGAAAGGGTTATTTTGTAAAGTCATATTCTGATAAATAGTATTTTCCAATCAGGTCAGCATTTACCTGTTATTAGTTATATGATAAAATAGATATGTATAGTAACTTTTTTGCTCATCTTATTCAATAAAATTACCAAGAGAAATCAAATTAAGGAGGTATTAAATTACTCAAAATGGTTTTAAGTTTTTACTTATGATTTTTTTTATAAAAGCTATTTTATATAAAAATTTGAAAGTAAATATACTAATTTGGATTTCCACAAAAACTGCTTTTTTTTTGTTTTAAGACAATCATAATTATGAAATGTGTATATATACAAATAAAATATCACAGTAGTACACAATTGTAATTTGAAGTCCTTCTGCAGAAAACATACTAATAAGAATAAATCTTTAGTTTGAAATGAAAAAAGCCCCGAGTTAGTAACTGATGTTCTTCTATTTTGTATCATAATCATAAATAATTATTTGCAGAAAAAGGAAAAATGATTCCTGCATTTCATCACTCTGAAATTTTAATGAATAAACTAGAAATTTATGATTAAATATATAATAAATTAAGAAAGGATCATTTATGAACATGAGTATTAGATTCAAATTATTTTATTTAAAATAAATTCATAAGAAACTATACACTTTTTTCAATGAAATTCTTTAGAATTTCAAAATAACAGATTGGATGAAATAGGGATGCTTTACTTTTAAAAAATTCTTTAAGATTAAATATTTTATTCTTTAATTTTTATTTTCATAATGACTACCTCAAAAACTTATGAGTAACCTTTGTTAATTCAAAACAACCAATTTTTAAGACCATAAAAAATTACAATTAAAGTGGTCACTAAATGCAAATATCAACTAATAGGTCTTCTTGTGTCTTTTATTTCTAATTAATTTTTCAAATTATTTTTCTTTTTTACCAACTTTGTCCCCATCGGAGTTATTGCAACAAAAAATAAAAAATTACATCTAATAACAGTATATAATTCTGTACTTTTGTATATCTACGTTTGTTAATTCTATACTGACATAACATCATTTATAAAAAGTAAACAATTTGACAGCGAATAATACACAAAAAAAGCATTCTTTTCTTTGTCCCCGTCATCCATCACTTAAAAATTTTCTGCATTTGTACTTTGCCCCTGTAAAGTCACTGGCAATTTTACTTTGCGAATAACAGTCGCAATCCCGCAAACTGACCGACTGTCAAAACAAGTATCCCATGGCTAACCCCGTGTCCGATTCATAAGGAAACCGAAACAAACGAACTGCACAAATCGAGCTTCTGCCGATTCAGGTTTTTGTCTTGTTTACAAACATTTCTCTCTCGGATGTCAATAAAAAGGCGATAGAAAAACACCACTTGACCTCGCGATGTAACGGGCCATCATTCAATAAATTTCACGCAGTGCGTCAAATCTCTCGGTTAAGTATTCATTTCAGAATTAAACAAATGAGATAAAAAGTTATAAAAAAAAAAAAAACAACTTAAGGCTGGCATATTTTTTACCGTTTTTATCTTTTAACATAAACACTGGTGAATAACATAATTTTGGTAAGAAATAAACACTCACTCATTCATTCATCCCTTCCAACTCTATTTTTTTATTTAAAAAATTGCGAAAAAAAAAAGAATACATACCAAAGTCCTCTTTTAGAAATCAGAATTGGTGAACTCGTTTTTCTTGTTAGTTTTTTGCTCCAACGATAAGGCAAGTCCCAACAAAAATAAAAGAAAAGCTCTACTATAAAAATTATGAGCACTTCGTATAGTGGACGAACAAAAATACGCTGTGCGCTGTCCGTACGCACAGCTGGTATAGCGAAATGGATTAAACACCCTGACAACAAGCGAGGTTTGACGAAACGAAGCAAGCCGACCAATCAGATTCGAGCTTCGTTCTCAGCGGCTGGTAGACCTCTATTCACGCCTTGTGGCAGCCAGCCTGGCAACAACATAGAGAACGACCAAGCGGCCGAAAATTTTTATTTTTATGTATTCTGTTGTTTTTTTTTCTTTTTTTTAATGGAGTAGTGTGGGAAAAAAATTCTTAACGTTACCCCTGTCAGAGAGTGTGAAGAGTCGCTTTCTTTAAAGCTTTGTTTTGTATACAAATTTTCGCGTGTTTCATTTTTACTCGCGTTTTACTCGAGTTATTCGGTTTCCGCGGAAGAAAAGAAAACGACCTAGCGAACTTCCATCACGGGCAGGTTCCTCAGATGACTCAGAGGTGCCCTTAGGGGACGTTGTGTGGCGTGATAGTTCAATATCCTGAGAAACTCCTCTTATAAGCCCTAATATTTAAAGTTCCCGGTTTGCTTTGACCACCTATTTAGAATGTTGGCTTTTTAAAAGTAGATCGTTTGCTTTTTTTATTAATAAAAAGCGCTATTGTTCTGCAGTAATGCATGCATGTCTTTTTACCGTTTTGAATGACATAGTTATTCATTCAGACGTTTTCTAGACATCATGATAACTTAAAAAACCTAAAAATGGAAGGAAACCTTTTTTTTCTTTTTTCCTCCCTCGAGTAAACGACTTTTGCAAATGTTTCACAGCTGTTTGTCTTTGTTTACTTTTTCAAAAATAATAATTCATGGAAATTAATGATGCATTATATGACATAGATTGAATGTGGTTTATGTGCTAACATGTGTTATGAATTCAGATATATCTATTGTTCTGTAACCAATTTTAATGAAATTTGCGTGGTTTTAAAGCATGCATTATTTCATTTTAAAGCAAGCATGATTAACGGTCGAATTAATCAATTAAATTCTCAACTTCAACATTGTGAAGAAGTGGTTTCAGTGAAATTCGGATTACTCATCTTAGTTTTTGATAATTTGCCTAAATAGAGCTAATTTCTAGAAATTAAGGCTGGGTCATAGGTACGCCTTAAGCGAACAAAGAAAAGAAAAAAAACTGTTACTGAGAACGTGCTACGTGATTTACACTTTTCTCTCCCTGCATTATTCCTTACTCGGAAAGTTTTCTGTCATTAATCCACAACAAGCTACCATGAGCTGAGCCCGATTTTATGTGATAATTTAAACATTTCTTTTATACTTACACACTTTCAAATTTTTTAACATTAAACATTTCTTCACTGCGTGCCAGTGGCGGGGGGGGGGAAGCAGTCGCCCCCTACTTCTTTTTAGAGAAAAAATAAATTTTTATTTCATTTTAGCTGTCTAAAACTATCAGTTGTAGAGAAGCAATAGTGTTCGGGAAAACTAGCTAATTTTTTAACTAATTTTTTAAATTTTTGTTGTCTGTCTACCCCCTATACTTCCGAGTCTTTTAGATGTCTATAAATTTTTTGCCCGCTCACTTTTTCCATCCAATCGCCGCCACTGCTGCGTGCAAACACACATTAGCACTAATTACTCTTAAAAGGCATACGTGCAAATTTTTGCTAAAGTTGTACTTAGTTCTATTTGTTCTTCTAAACTCTAATATGGCGTTCTTTTTTCTGAGCTTCGTCGTACAGTGAAAATATTCGAGTATGCGTTTTGGAACATACTTATTTCCGTCGACCGATTTGGTCCAAAATTTGATACTGATCTTAAATTTTGGTGGGAAGATCACATGCTAAATTTCATTCATCTAACGAGTGGCGTTTCTAAGTTATCACATTCAACACACGAATAAAGGCATCGATTGACAGTCAACCGGATGACAGATTTTGCCCAAAATATGATACTCGTCTATAATTTTGCTGATAAAGCAATATGTGTAATTTCATCCTTCTAGCTTGTTGCGTTATTGAGTTATTGTGTCCATAGGCAGACGAGCATAATTCCAAAAATAGTTTTTTGCGAACGCAGGGAGTTCTAAAACGTGGAGATACATCAAATTCTCAAGGTCAAATTTTTGACGATTACAATTCCTTTCCCCCTGTACTTCGTATACCAGAAAGTAAAGAAGAAAAAAATGACGGGCAGCTGACTTTTTCAAACAGCCATTGATGTTAAAGGCGTGGGACTACTTACTCGCATGACTCTTTTCCGATTTTCAATTTTTTTTTTTTTTTGTAACTTCCGTTGTTATTCTTCATCTCTAAAGTAAGACATTAGTAATGTTTTTAACATATGTAGTTTCCTAGATATAGAGGATCTCCCATACAACGTTTTTTGCGGCGTTTTGGCGTGTGAATCAAATTCCTTCCTGAGACCCTATTGGGAGGAACGCAGTCCTATGTTTAAAAAAAAATGTAGTAGAAATCGCTGTTATCAGAAGAAAGACAGATGAAACAGTAATAAATTGAAAAACCTAATATTCATTTTTATTTAATCGTACGGGAGCTATTAAAATATTCACATTGGTTATTGAAATTCTTGCGATTTTCTTGCATATGACGATATTGTTTCTGTGAACATAAGAGAAGGAGAATGGAATCATTTTGTAATGCGCATGCGCAGAATGCTGCCTCCTTCTCTCTCGATGCTGCCTTCCTTCAAATAGTGTGTTGGCCTAGTGGTAAGATCTCGGCTTTGGGACCGGAGGATTCCAAGTTCGAAACCCGATTCCACTGAAAATCCGTCGTGTATCGGGACTATTGCACGTTAAAACATACGTAGGGGGTGGGGTGGGTCAAAGGTCCTCCCGTTGGTGTGGTGCGGAAGTTGGGAGCGGGGGTGCCAGCTCAGTTGTTGTCGTCGCGGTTCAAAATTACGAGGTCCGTCCCAAAATATCCCTCGTGTTGCTTCTATACGGGACGTTAATATAACTAAACTAAATCAAATAGTGTTTTATTACTTGCAAATAATGACTTCAAAACTTACCCATTCACAGATGATGTTGCGTTATTGCCGAAAATGTCTTTAAAATCTCAGAAAAACGTTATTTCCGAGTTACCCAAATTTTTTTGAACGATCCATAATTAAAAAAAATAAATAAAACAGCCAGAGAACTTCGCCTAGAGTTTATTTTATACTCACCCCCACCCCACCCTGCATGAAATCTGTGCACTACTCGGGACTGCCCGATTTTTCAGATTTTTGTTACCCTTGGAATCGGCGGCATGGGTATGGTACAAGAATGACTACGCGAGCGGAAGTGCCCCTCCGACTTTCGCGTATAAAGACACAGTATGGCGCGTTTTCGTAGTACAGTAGAACCCCGCTAATCCGCAATTCCGGTTAATCCGAACCGATTTTATTTTCGAAAATTATATGTAATTGAAAAAATTACCTGAAAAGGTTTAAATATACATACTAAACACAAAAAAGTACTTTTTCAGCAGGCATAATTTTGTACACATTGAAGAAACTAGTGCAATAATTCAAAGATAAAGTCAATTCATACAGGAGCACATCCATTATTCTAACGAAAAGGGAGACATATTCTCTTTCTATTGCTTTTTAATAAAAGAATTCAAGAGATTGTAGTACTGAATATAACTTACATTTTTTTTAGCTCACAACTTTTTTCTTTTCTATTTTTATCGGAATTTCGGATAATCCGAATTTTTTATAATCCGAACAGGCACGTGTCCCAATTAGTTCAGATTAGCGGAATTCTACTGTATAAAGAAGAAAAAAAAATGCATTTCCTTTCGACCGATTGGTCCCAAAATTTGATACAAACATACAATTTTGGTCATAAGACCACATACCAAATTTCATTTATCTAGCTCGTTGCGTTTTAGAATTATCTTGTTCACATACAATCGAATATGCAGACCAACAAATGGACGACCCGTTGACGGGTTTGATCTAAACTTTGACGCATGTCTACAATTCTAATGATAAAACTACGCACCGAATTTTAACCTTTTAGCTATTTCCGTTTTTGAGTTATATCGTGTCACATGGAGAGACGAACACACAGACTTTCTTCGGACGGATTTTGACAAAAATTTGCTATAAATCTGCAATTTTGGTATAAAAGACTACATACCAAATTCCATTTATCTAGCTCGTTGCGTTTTTGAGTAATCGTGCTCACAGACAGACTAACCGACATAATTCCGAAAATGTGTTTTTTGGAAGTCAAATGTTTTGGCGATTGTACTTCGTATACGAGAATGTAAAAAGTAGACTTTTTTAGTTGCTGAAAAATTTCTCTTCCGAGACGAATTTTTGTTGAACTTCGGGTATCTGTAGGATTAATAAGATTTATTAAACAGCCTTTGTCATTATTTGAAATTTTTCCGCGTATCTATATAAGAGCATCCATGGACTTAGTTGCTTGACTGCAAGCAGGACCGTATCGAGGTTATTCCTACTCTCCTGGCAAAACTGCCAAAGCTCTATGACCCCCCGTTCCCCCCAAAAAGAAACTACCCTCCTGCAATTTTTTTTTCTGTACAGATTTCGCAAATTTTATATTGATAAGTCGGTTTAATAAAAATTGTGTGTTCTTGAAAATAATACTTTAATGAACTGTATTGCTGAAAAATACTTTTCACAACAAACTAAATGTATCACTGCAGTAAATAAATTACAAATTCTACATATTTTCTAAAAGATTTTTATTTTGCCGGTAATTTTTAATCAGCCATAGAAGGCTTGTTCTTCAACCCTTTTATTATTTATACAGCAATCTAACTCTTAAACCTTGTTTTTTAACAGTCATCTTTGCGCCCCCCTTCGTCTTGCGCCCTTGACGGCAGTACGGCCCCGAGACTTCTTTGGTATTCGAGTCAGAAATGGTCCCGCAGATTCGTTGTTTACTTTTCCAAGCAAGACGCAGGATTTCGAAATTTTTCCTTCTCGACCTTTACTATTGCAAACATATATATTATGGTCAGGAAGTAGTTAAGAAACCATATGACAGAAAGCAAAGCATCTGGATAAGATCAGCATTTTTACTCTTTTCTTTAACAAATCTAGCGGTGGGTAAAAAAAAAAATCATACAACTGTTAAAAATAATCATTTCTGAGAAAAACTGAACAATAATTTTTTTCTTCAAAGGAAGAAAAAGAAGAAAAAAAACCAGGTACGTCATTTTTGTAAGCTCTTTGTTAGGAAAGAATTGTTGTTATTCTAAAAAAATGCCAGCTCATGCCATTTAATTTACCATAAATTTTGCCTACTAGATTTCAATATGCATAGGATAAATGTAAACACAAAGTTCTGCGGAATGCAAGTCTGGAAAGTGAGATATTCGTTACCGAGTTTTTTTTCTTTGCCATCTGTCTTAGGTGGGGCATTCACGAGTGATCGACTCCTAGCAAATTCGATCGCTCCAAGCCAAAACCGGTCGTCAGTGCGAAAAGTCCGACGAGAATTGGAGCGCTGTGGTCGAAAGTTTGGATTTCCAACCAATTTAAGCCGGGCATTGACGACCACACTGTTTTACTCCATTTGTACCAACAACTGGTTTGTATTCTACTCATTAAAGTCGATAGATTTAGGTGAGTCATTTGATGCTCCAAAGCGCACTATTGGCTGCTATCGATTCCTCCCTACTACTCCTCCCTCCATACTGACTCCTACCCACGCTCCCCCTCCCCCACACGGGTGATTTATCTCTCGCCTCGAAGAATCGTATTTCATTTTTAGTGACTAATGGGCTAAATGGAAAACTACCCTCGTTGGAATTCCAACCGCGCCGTCTGTCTACGCCAATTTTCATCGGGATTTCACATTGACGAATGCGTTTGCTATCCTGCGTTCAAAAAAAAGTGGAGTGGAACACTGGTGAATGTCCCGTTTTAGATATTCAAGCGCTCCATATGGACTGCCGAGCCATAAATACTGAAATGCGACCAGAGTAGATACGTGTGGGAAGGGGGAGGCTCTCTCGCTGTAGAGGAAATCGGAGCAGGCGGGGGAAGAAGTTGGTGCAGTAGGGGATCGGGAGCGTCCATAGCTGATGGGTTTGCGCGGAGCGGCCGTGAATGACCAATCTAAATAGATTGGCTGAAAAATGGAACGGTGTGGAGTGCCACCACGCCATTTGAGTGAAGTGGAGCGATCGTGAATGACCGGCTTTAAGCTGGGCATTCATCTGTACTCCATTCCATTCCATTTGTCCCAAGAGTGTTCTTTTTCCACCCATTAAAGTTGAAAAATGAGGCAAGTTATTCCCGGAGGCTCCAAAGTGCGCTACCACCGCTCTTCGATAACTCATATTCCCCCCCGCACACACACACGGCGGATTTCCGATTTTCTAGCCTCGTCGTGAGGTCCCAATCTAGGCAGATCCTTTGATGTGCCGCTACCTTCTCATCGAGGCCCCAAATTGGAATCGGCGCATGAAGTGTTGGATCTTGAGTTCGTTGGAACTGCAGTTTTGCCATTCCGCTATGCCAGTTTCCATCGGTTTTTAAAACTGACGATTGCTTTTTCTTTCCCGTGTTCCAAAAAATCCATTTTCAAAAATTTCATTTTGGAAGAGATGTGAATGGCCTGCTTTAGACTGAAAATTACTAAGTCCATTATTTCTAGTAATTTAACATCGAGTCTAACGGATGATCTAACAAATTGCTTGACACTGATCATACCAAAACCACAAAATTTTTACATATTTACAACATATTTTTCAAAAAATTACAACATATTTTTTAAAAAAATTGTGAAAAATAACTATTCCCTTTTTTATAGCAAGAAAATGTGGCTATTTTTGGAAAGTAGTACTTAGAACTTTTTAACCGAACAGTAGCAAAAATTGCATCCATTGACCGAACTATCGAGGTGAATTTCTTCTTTCTCATTTAAATAGCAGAAGGCACTGCAATGATGCTTAGAGTTGAACTTCATCTTCTAAAGGGGAAAAAAATTAGAAATGTTCTTAATTTGACTTTTTCGCATACTGTGTGCTGCTTGTTTGTGTAACTTCGTAGAATAGTAAAGAAAATCGAAGATCAGAAGATTGCGGTAAAGTACATCTTCCTTTTAACGGATTGGGTCCAAAATTTTGTATAGATCTACAAAATTAGTGTAAATGTCATATAGTAAATTTCATCCATCTAGTTCGTTGAGTTTTTGAATTATCGCATTCATATAACATATCATATTCGTATAACATGGATAGACAGATTGATAGATAGGATTTGGTGGATACAGATCAACAGTTTTCATGAAAAGACCACATACATAATTTTATTTACTAGCTTGTTCCATTTTTCAGTAATTGTGTTCACATACACACGGCAAAACAGACATAAATCAGTAATGGGTTTTGCGAACTCTTGGATGTTTATAAACATGGAAATCTGTGAAATTCCCGAGATCGAATTTTTTGACGATTACAATACTTACTCTTTGTGTACTTCGTTCGGATGCTGAAAAAAATAATCGTAAAATCGGAATATTTAAATAAATTAAGAAAACAAACATTCTGTTAATATAAAAATAAAATGGCACTTCAAAAGTAGTTAAGTACATATAAATAAAACGAAAAGTATTTTGCCATTAATTACATAGATTTCTAAAATTTATGTAAAGTGTTTCGAGCGATACGATTAAAACTGATACGGAAATTTTGAGCCCCAAACACTAAAAGGCCTAGAACCCCTTTCATATATGTTTATTTAAGTGTCGCGAACCTATTTTTCATACGAAAAACGGGTCACAAAAGGTATTTTTCAGTCAAAAAAAGGTTAGCGGGTTGAAAAAGCTCCAGAAGCCCTGCTCTAATTAAAACACCCACATTTTATCTTTCTCAACCTTGACGCACGACAGAAACTATTACGCAGAACCCCTTTTTTCCGTTAACCAGCGCATCTTGCTTAGATTCCGAATAAACTAAACTTCTCCGAAAACGTTTCCTCGCGGAAACCAAAACAAATCCCCACTCCACGCTGAAGTGAGAATGTTTAAGCACTGTAGATGTAATTTCCTTCCTAGAAATGACCGGGGGGGGGGACACTGAAACGCGGAAATCGATTTTTCTTATATGAATACCTGAGATCTCCAGGTAGAACGAGTGAGAGAGCGCGCACCGCCCCAATGTGACCGCAAACGATAACACTCTCACCGGAAGAGATTGTCCTGGAATTGACGGCCCCACAACAACAATCAATCCCTTCCTTCCTGGAACTTGCTTCCCTGATTCCCACCCCCTTCCCATTCGTTTATTTCATTCTATAATGTAGGCATAAATGAATTCCCCTTAACAGGAATGGGTTTTCTTTATAAAGTAAACAGTAAACACTTCTTGAAACTGAGACAGCATTGTTTGGAAAGTTTTCCGTTTAATGGTTTTATGGTTTGTAGTGTCTTGAGCAGAGACCTACTGTTGCAAGGTCTACCTGACTAATGTTTGATATGGGGAGGAATGGTAATTTTTGATATTTGTTCAGACCTAATAGATTTCAGGTCAAGAATTCACATTGAAATGTTTTTAAAAACTTTAATTCAATTTAACTTGTTTCATGTTTGTGAAAATGGAGTTTTGCAATCGATTTTTCGCGGACTTTCTGATGTTCTGGAGTTTTGAAATTTTGAACACTTGTGCAGTCTTGATGACAACACACTATTTTAGTATATTCAGAGTCTAATTATCAGTTAATCGATTAATTAAATTAAATTTTGATTCGATGCAATTGGTTACACATTGAATTTAAAAAAGAAATTGATTTTAAGTTCCATAGTTAAAATAATGAATTATAAATCAAATACTAAAAAGTGAAAAATAATTAAAACATAAATTATACTTTTTAATTCACTGATAAAGTAGTAAATTTAGAAATTTCTTTTTTTTTTTTTACCAAAATTGGGGCCTAGTGGTTAGGTTTCGGCTTCAGGCAGGAAGATTCGAAGTTAGAAACGTGTTTCCACTGAAGATGAGCTGTATATGTGGGCCTGCTGTACGTTAAATCTGAAGTCGTGGGTCAAACGTCCTCCCGTTGGTGCGGTGCGGAAGTTTGGAAAGGGGATGCCAGCTCAGGTATCGTCCTTGTCATATGACCGTGGTTCAAAATTACGAGGTCCTTCCCAAAATAGCCCACTTGTTTCTTCAAAATGGGACGTTAATATAACTAATCTTGCACCAAAACTGTAGGTTTGTATCAAATTTTGGACGAAATCCGTCAGGTTTTTCCGTCCATCGGACTATATGCATGTAAACGCGATAACTCAAAAACAGAGCGACTTAATGGATGAAATTTGGCGTAATGTTTATTTGCTAGAATTGTAGATCTTTATCAAATTTTAGATCAGCTCCGACAAAGGGCTGACCTGTCTATTCGTGCATAGCTGAACGCGATAATTCAAAAACGAAAGCTAGAAGCGTGAATTTGGTATATGATCTTCACACCAAAATTGTTCAGGGTAGTTATAATTAAAGTTCGACTATTCAGGGGACACTAGATTTGTTTCTATAGTTCCAAACGAAAGAACATTTCACTAGAATGTTAGTACAAGTACTTTCTCGTTTACTCCTAACACATGTAGAGAAAACCAGCGGGAGTGGTCTCCCCTAAACTTTCTCGTATACTTCCCCCAAAAGGTGCTGTTTCCCCTCCCCCCGCGTGGATAAAAAAATTCGAACCTACTGTAACCCAGGATCCAATGACTATCAGAAGGTTTTTCATTGTAGATTATAGTGGTTGTAAAATATTTTGGTAAAGAATCAAATTCAAAGAGATGCGTACCGAATAAAACGCATGTATCACACACTTCCACTCTTGCCGGCTCAAAGACAAAGTCACGTAATCCTTCCGCGTGCACAGAGATTACTACCAGTACGCATGCGTATGGAGAATCCGATTAGAAAAATTAATTATGCAATTTGAACGCCTTTTTTTCAACCGATTGAAACGCAATTTGGCCACAGATCTATAATTAATATTAGCAACCGTCGTACCAATTTCTATTTATCTAAGCCAAAGGGTTTAGGAGATATAATTTTTACAAGTATGCGATTATACAGACCGATAGACAATCAACCCGTTGACGGAGTTGGCCCAAAATTTCATACGCACCTACATTCCTGATGATAAAACTGTGTACTAAATTTTATCTTTTGTAAGTTTGTGAGTTATCGCGTTCACATTAACACGGACATACAGACAGAGAGACTTCCCGTACACGGATTTTGTCCAAAATTTGACAGTAACCTACAAATTAGGTGTAAAGATCACATACCAAATTTCATCCCCGTAGCTCTAATGGTTTTCGAGTTATCGTGTTCACATACATACATAATTCCAAAATTGTGTTTTTCGGACTCAGGGAGGTCTAAAACGTGGAGATTTGTCAAAATCTCGAGTCCGAATTTTTTTTACGATTACAATACTTTATCTTTGTATACTTCGTATACGAGAAGGTAAAAAAAGATTAATTCGATTTAATTTTCAAAGAGGAATTTCTAAAGAATTCTACTCGTCGAGTTCGAATTTTTTGACGATTACAATACTTCCTCTTTGTATATACTTCGTATAGGAGAAAGTAAAAGCACAACGACCAAGATAAATAAAATTCGGCATGTGGTATTGGCACCAGATTTGTAGATGCATGTCAAATTCTGGACTCAGTCGTTGTAAGAGAAGAGGTCCAAAATGCGTACGTGAATCTATTCACTGCACTACGAAGCTAAACACAAAACGCGCCGTATTGTGTAAGTATTTTTCATTTACATTTTGTGACCGGTCCTATCACAAATCCCTAAGAAACAGATTAGTCAAATTTAAGTGAGGGCTAAGTAAAATGTTAGTATCTCCCCCCTCCATTTTTCATTACACCCCATTTTGGTGAAATCAACTCCGCCTGACGCATGCGCAAAAGCGCGGAGGGTTTCGGAATCCGAGAATGAACAATATAAAGTATGAGGAATGGACGGGAGAATACTCCGGCTGGTTTTAAATAAGAATGGACGATTGATTATTCCCATTCGTTTCTGACAGAGTAAAAACCATTTATTTTTCATTCGGGTATTTGCTAAAAAGATAATATCATAATCTGGATCAAGCTACTTTTAGAGGCTTAGTTACGCTTATTCACGCCTGACACTTATTCACACGGCGAGGTTAAATACTTGTTGATCGTTTTAACGTCCATTAAGAAGCGCTTATATGTTAAAAACCACCAACAAAACGCATCGGAAATGTTTACCCAAAGCTAACGCACACTCTCACAGAAAATTTTATCCCCACAATAACTGTACCGTCCATCCCCGACAGCTGCATCTTATTTGTCTTCCACACTGCGCAGGAAGGTCATCTTTCGGGACAATGGACCTGTCACAGTGAGAGGTTTTCCCAAGGCTGTAAACACAGCGTGGTGAATGTAATGCGTAATATACGAGTATTGACTGACCTCGTTTTGTGTTTTAATCAAGTGCTTGAGTAAAGCAATCAAATTTAATTGAGGATTAGGCAGTCTGGGAGACGAGAGGGTGAGTGCACTGCTCCGGCAGTGTTCCCTTTGTCCTGTCACTGGATGTGGATTTTGTTCTGATAAGGCGAAGGGCTGCAAAAACTGCTGCAGAAAAGTTCAAAATTCTGTTGGTGTGAATGACTAAAAACATTCATTTTCAGTGATAGATGGTGACAGAAATGTAGCACGTTCCTTGCCACGTGGATTTTTTTTTTTATTATTATTATCTTGCAGCTCCCGAACGGACGTTTTGCCATTGACAGATCAGATGAGTGATAATTGGTTTGTTGCTTGGATATTTGTGGAGTTCGCTGTTTTCTGCAGTTATAAATACACTTTCGGCTGCCATTGATAAATTAGTAATTTTATACTCCCTCCGTCCAACTTTAGATATCCGATTTGTGTTTTTCTTCCAAATTAAACTAAAGGACAACGTCTTATTTGGTATAACTCGATTTAGACAGTGTGTCTATGCATCTTTTAACGTATGTATGAGCAACAACGTGTGATTTCAAAAATAAAGTTGCGCGTGTTCCCAATGCTTCTTAATCGAAATTAGCAAATAAGTTCGCCATATTTGATTTTATTTTTTCGATTCTCGAACAAGTTTGTTTGCAAGTATTAATTTTTTTTATGATATTATTTGCCTAAACAATGAGAAATGTAGGAATATACGTAGCAAACTCCCTTCAAATGTAGAAATAAACTCCCTTCGGCTATATTTTGTGATTTGGACTTGGTGTCAAAGACATAACGTACCACCGGTATTTAAATAATAAGCTTAATATTCAATATAAAACTAATGAGTTCAGTTCTGTATGTTTTCATACATTTCGAAATAATCAATAATGGATTCCTCGATTTTTTGAAAATCGGACTACTAATTTTCGGCCTGAAAGAATAAGTTGGGTGGAGGGAGTAATTAATTAATCAATTTGGACAAAAAGTATTTGAGCGTATCCGTCGGAGTATGATACTCGTGAGACGGGAGTAACATCTTAAACGCCTTTTGAAGAAAAATTATACCATTACACAAATAGCGATAGACAGTACTGACTAGGAACATGTATGCTGAGCATTAAAATAAAACCATAATACATAAAACATGGTATTTTTACTTTGCTAGTCATTCAATGAAATACCTCGGTGAACTTGAAAAGAATAATCCCATTTATTATTTGTTTCGTAATTTTTTGCTTTACAGCTACAGAAACTTCCAGCCAACGCTTCTATTCTTTCACACACAAAATGGCCAAGCCGCCATATGTTCATCACCCCAGATAGACGGTTGCTATTTTTATACTTCAACTGAGACACCTTCATCAATCGGAGTCTTGTAGTCCAGTCCCAATCCGTAGCAAAAGCTGGCTGGTGACGGCATGAAGTAGGGTTGGGTAATACTGTATCAACTTGATACTTTGTATCAGGTACGCAACAGTATCAGATACACCTAAATGATACAGACCAAAAGTATCAGGTATTTTTGAAGTCATGATGGGTGGGGGTGGAAAGGAGAGAAACAAATTGTTAAGTGTATCGGAAGACGGGACTCCCGAGCTGGGATTGGTATGCATGGGATTGATAAGTAATGCATTAATTTTGTGGAAAAGATACGATAGGATTTCAGCATCATACACGCGTGTAGGAACATCTCGATCGAGAATAATCCCCAAACAAAAATGACAAAAAACAAGATTATCTTCTGACAAAGTAAAAAAATTAGTTTATAAAACTATAATTATTTAATTATTTTTATCTCTCTCTTTAACTCTTTCGTTGTTGTACCTTGTATGTTCTCAATATTATACTTTTGTTAATACACCTACTTCCCTCTTTTCTTAATTAAAGAGAAATTTCATGTTTTTTTTTGTTTTAAGTTGTTCATATTAAAATCTATATATTAACTGAAGTCTAGCTTTAAAAACTATTATCTCCATATCTTCCAAAATTGCTCGTTACCTTACGCTTTAGTTGCTAATTTTAATTTTGTACATTATTTCTTAAAGCAGTTTTAAAAAGTCAAGACTTTTCTAAAACTTAAGACTGATAGCAACAGTTTTATTTTCATTTTATTTTTAAGTTTTTCATCGTATATTTATATTTTAAAATATAAATATTTTCGGTTTAATTATATTTTTTAAATCGTTATATTCTGAAAATTCTATTCATGTTCAGCATTTAATTTTTACGTTCAATTTATTTTAGTAATAATAATTCTGTTGTTTGAGTTACTTATTTGTTTCGAATAAAGAAATGCTTAAAGCAATATATATATATATATCAAAACAAACTTAGAAACACAAGACAAAAACTCAAAAACAGTAAGAGAAAATGGCAAAAATAGACAAAAACCAAAATAAAATTGAAAAATATCATAGCGAGCCGCTCGTCAGGAAGCGAAGCTCGCTCATGATATTAATTTGTGCTTTTTTCTGCCAACGACAAACGAAATCCGTTAAAAATTGCCGTCATCCCCTCTAAAAGCACAAGACAAATAAAAAAGGAAGAATTCTTGAATAAAAAAATAAATACATTTAAGAAGATTTAAATAGAATCAAATACAAAAAATCCGAATATAAAAGACCTAGAATAAAATTTTAAAAAAAACAGCCGTAACATAAAAAATGATAATAAAATAAAAGCGAAATATGCTTACCATGGCCAGGAAAAAGCTACCGCGACCACGAGGAGAATGAACGCCAAACCAGTTATTGCTGTTGCCAAACAGAGGAAAAAGAAAGATAGGGAGAATATATATATAGTATATATATATATATATATATATATATATATATATATATATATATATATATATATATATCAAGTAAAAGTGTCAGGTACAAGCGCGTATCAGTATCAACTTGTACCTGATACAGCAAAACCTGGTTTCAACCCAACTCTAGCATTAAGCAAAGACATTAGGGCATGGTGACCCTAACTTCAGAAACTGTGGGTCGCGAATTATGGAAAGTTGTGTAAAACAATACCAGAGGCGCAGAAATTTTGCCATTATTAACATGATTATGTTTACAGGCTGGACACTATCAGTAAATCGCGCCATGCATGTTGCAAAAATCGTTCAAAACGCTTTATAGAGCAGACCATTGGACCTAGAGCTACCAAATTTGACATGTACTTGATTCTTGGAGGGTAGGTACTTGCTAAGAAAAGGTTATCCAAAATTTTTATTAGATTTTTAATTAAAAGGTATTTGAATTGTTAACGTCTTTTCGCAATATTTTAGGAAAATATGACTGCACAAACGCCATTTTTACACCACTTTAAAATTTAAAAAATTAGTTTTTAAGTGATACCAATTTTATTTCGTGCAATTTTTTCTCTAATTTTAATAAATTTTTCAAAATATTTTTAAGTATATTTTGCAATAATTACATTCTTTTAGTTATTCTTAATTCTACATTCTTTTAGTTATTCTTAATTCTACATTCTTTTCGTTATTCTTAATTCTACATTCTTTTAGTTATTCTTAAATCTACATTCTTAAGTTATTCTACATTCTTTTAGTTATTCTTAATTCTACATTCTTTTAGTTATTCTTAATTCTACATTCTTTTAGTTATTTTAAATCTACATTCTTAAGTTATTCTACATTCTTTTAGTTATTCTTAATTCTACATTCTTTTAGTTATTACATTTAGAAGTTATTATTCATTTAGACCTCACACACTCGCGTTGCGATGATATTAAATACATTTTTTGCGTGCACGCTATGATTGTTATATAATTAAGAGTAAATTTTTTAAAATAATATAAAGATAGACGAATCAAGCCTAAAACATTATTATGTTACGATGTTTCGGACTAGGTTTGAAACTCCTTTAACCTTTTCTAAGGCCGTGGGAATATACTTCCCACCAAATTCATCAATTTTTAAATGCATTTTTTAAGGTTGGCGTAAATAATCGCCAAATTTTTCGATGAAACAAAAACCTCGATGTTCCAATTTCTTTTCTCAAACCATAAAAAAGAATCTTGACTTGATAATTAATTATTAATTAATAAAATTAATTAACAAAAAATGCCATCCAATAAGCTAAATGAAATTCTTTTCTTAAATTAATCTCAATGCCAAAGTTATTTTATTATACCACTAGGAAAAAAATGGCCTTATGAAGGGTTAAATTTTCTTCACTACTTATAAGCAAAAATATTTGAGAAAATTTTTAGATTTCATATAAGTTTGTCTTCTTTTAATCTTCATTTTCTTCTTTCGAATTTTGAGGTAAATTTGAGGTCGAATTTTGAGGTTTTCGAAGGTAAATGGAGTCGGGGAATTTTTTTATCGCTCAGAAAAAGACCCGAATGAAAAAAAAATCAATTATGTTCTAAAGTGTAAAGGCATTTGTTGCTACATACATAAGGAAAAAATAAAAACATAATTAAATATAAATAAATGTAGTTCCAAATGCATAGTAATGCTAAGCACTGAATATCATACTAACAATCCAAATTAACTGCACTGAACACTAATATGATAATTTTATTCGAAGTTTTATAATAATCTTTTCAATAAGCCACATATAAATATTTGAAATAAACTTTTGTAATGTTCATATGAGTGATATGCATAAATTGGAAACCTTTTCATGGTAAATTTCTGCTTTGTATTCTAACGTCACGATCATAACCCTGTAAATCTTATTTTCTTGCACGGATATATTCTCTGCAGTGAAATCTATTCAATTTTATCGTGAGCAAAAGAATAATAAACAAATGAATAGATCGAATACTGTTAATCCTAACTGTAGATTCTACAGTTAGGATTAACAGCATTCGATCTTCGAAAAGCAAATTACTTAAAAAAAAAAAAAAGGATTGTTACTAATGGCGATTAATATTTATTTTTGAATAAAAATCATGTTTATTAATAATTTTTGAGACTGATTAAAATTTCTAACAAATAAACTATTTACAAGCTTCCATTGTTTGATAGATTGTGCTTCTATTGTGTCAGATTTTGATGTAAACATTGATTATGAAATAACTTTTGTATCACGGATTCTGCGTAGTTTTTAAATAGCAAACTGTTCTAGATATATACAACAAATACAGCTTTTAAAGTATAATACAATAAATATATCTTTATTTAATGTCATCTCGAAGCTTGGGTTTCGCGTCTAGATGTAAACCGCATTTTTGATTTTTATTTAATCCCACATCAGTTCTTTAAATAATATATTTAATTATATATAAGACATCGCTCCCAGATTTATAAAATAAAAAATAATTAAAATTAATTATTAATTCTAAATCTTAATAAGAGAATAATTTGTAGTCGTGGTTAATTTAGTTAGTTAAAATAATTTAAAGGATACTCGAGGGCTATTTTGGAATGGACATTGCAATCCTGAACCTTGATTAGACGATGTATTATCGCTTGAGATTTTCCAAAAGAATAGATTTTGTTGTCATACAATCTAAATTTCTGATACATACAGAGTATGCGATTTTGTTATTGAGAAGGCTGAAAATATTATTTAAACGGTTGTTACTGCTTACATGCGTAAAAATTCATATTTATAGAATTTAGAAAAATCAAGATCCCTTTTCAATTTTTCTCGTGAAAATAAATGTTACATTTAACTTTGTTTATTAAGAATGCTTGTTCCCTCAGATATATTTTATATTTCATTTTTTATTTTCCTATCAAAACGAAAAGAATTCATTCCAGCTGATAATTTCTTTTACCATTTCAATCCAATTTTTGTTTGATCTTGGTATTTTTTTAAAATCCTTGTTTATAAAAATAGCGCAACTAGGTTACAAACATTCTTTTGCTATTTCAGATTTTTTTTCTGAATGGTATTTTTTAAAACTATTTTGAAAATAACGGAACATACTTATTTTTCGAACCTCTTTACCATTTTTTTCTCTTAAAGCATAAAATAAATTTGAAAAAATGATGATGATTTTTCGATCCTTGTATAATTATCATATTTAATTTTATTTGTTGAGCCACCTGCTGAGTTAATATTGTAGTTTGTATTGAGATTCATTTCATATTTTTCATTTTTGGATTTAAAACGATATAAACAGATAAAAAAAGAACCCGTTCTAGGTGAACCATTCGTTTACCGTTTCAGACGATTATTTTCAGTCTACTATTCTTTCTAAATTCATTTTTAACAAAAGTAGCTGATCCAGGTGAAGTGTTCTTTAAACATTTTCAGACGATTTGGATTCTGATTGGTTCTCTTTTAAATCTTTATAAAAATAACGGAGCGCATTTATTTTTCTAACCCTTTTTTTCCCCTTTCGTTTCTTCTGCCTCGTTATTTACCCCCAACTTACCTTTACAAATGGCGTACGTGATGTCAGTCGCGTATATATTCCGGAATTGAAAACTGAAAGAAGGAATATATGTTATTCGTTTGCTTTTTGATGTTCGTAATGAGTTAGTTCGTTGCGTATACTTTAATGATCCTACCGAAGTAAAAGAGCGTGTCTCCGAACACGTACGTTAGTGGGCAAAGAACACGCGATTCTGTAATTGTTCTGGCTGTCTATAACAGTTTATTGCTCTTTCTTCATTCGAATGTTTTTCTGTCTCTCTCTCTTCCGTAAGATTGCAGTTTGTTTATTTTTCCCTTTAGTGTTTGTTTGATAGAGTTTGTCTTTTTTCGTAAATTGTTTTTTTATATGCAATACAATAAAATCGGATTTCTTTGTTATTAAGTATTGCTTGCGTTTTGGAAATATTTACTCAAAATGTAACTCTCCGTGGATGTCAATAATTTAATTTGTTCGATTTATTTTACGACTAAATTTGTCACGAATGATTCAAAACTGTGGTATTTACGACTGTATCTTCTTTTTTACGAATTGTAAGTAATTCAATATGTGAATTTGCTTGCGTGCAGTTCAGAGTTCGATAACCGAATATAAAATACAAATTATGCCGATTAATCCATTTTATTAAAAATTCAGTAAATAAATAATTATATTAAAACATAAAATAACGACCTGTTTTTGTAGGCATGTTTATTAGATGTCACGATTTAAAAGAACGTCAGATCTTCGTGATATGCAGTTCAGAACACAGAGAAACGAATTAAGAAAGAAAGTTCCAACAATGAACGATAGGAAACAGTACCAGTTACAAATACAGTAAAACTTCCAATAACTGTCACTGGTTTAACCGTCAGTTTCTGTTATCCGTCATCGCGTAAAAATAAAAAGTAACCTAGGTTTATAGTATTGCAGTACATTTCTGTTACATTATTACTCTTATATTGAAGTTTATATTGTTCGTTTTGTAAAATTAAATATACCATGTAAGTATTATTCATTTTTAAAGGATTTTATTTTCATTTTCGTTCCAAGCCAGCAATGAAATCACGTTAATGTACGTATGTATCAACAGATTTCTTTAATCCGTCTATTCGGTTATCCGTCACAGCCCTGGTCCGGACGGTGCCGGTTAATCGAAGTCTTACTGTATGATACCATTGCCGTCGCATAATTAGTCAGTAACAGTCGTGATGCAAATTTTTACGAATTTGGTATAGTAGTGTGATGAATATTAACAAATTCTGTAGATATCCGAAAGCTAATTTGATTAATGCATACGTGGTATAGGTACTAGGGTAATAAATTGTTTCTTTTACTAGACTTAGATTTCTCCTTAATTAAAAAAAAAATTTTTTGGTCTTTCATTTCCCTCTGTTTTGAAATGTATACCAAGAGATTTGTTGTTCTTATGACCTCTTGTGTTCTATGAACAAGGATATTTTAATTCTGGTCATCGTATATATATGGTTAATTTTAACTTTTATGCACTTCGCGAAATTTGAATGAGACAGTCATCTATTAAAAATATGTGTTACCTAGTGGAATGATTTAATATAATTTCACTTTCCAAATAAATGTTATTTTTTAGTATCAAACGAAATAGGTTTAGTTTTCGCAGGTATTATTCTTAGTTGTGTTCCGATGGGACTACCAAGCTAATTAGTGTTAATTAAGTATGAGCCTAAATGTTCCTTTTTAATATACTTTACAGATAAAGGAGAAATTTGGAATTCTTTTGTCTTTAAATACGTCTGAAAGAATGCTTAACAACTACAGCGAACAAGAATGGTCGGAATATTTATAATCTAGAGATTGGATATCTTATTGGTTTCCTGACATTATAAACATAAATAAAACCCTATCCAGTGCGAGGATATATAGTAAACTGAATCACTGGACATTCGATAGAAATTCGGGTAGAAGATTCCCTAGATTCGGATATTACATTACATTACACCACCTGCAACCCCGTGTTTAGATCCATTTGGCTCATTTCCGGTTTGGATGGATGGAGGTGAATTTTATTTTTTAAGAAAGGACAAAAACAAGTAACAGGTACAAAAACAAATAAAAATGAAAAAGAAACATATACTGGACAGAACAACATAGAAAACAATACAAAGTAGAAAAAAAAATACGTAGAGGGAAAAAAAATCATAAGTAGCCGGAGGTGTGTGTCAGTCTGGGTGGATGAGTGCTCAATTATTATCCTCTACAATGAGATTGTTCTCATCACATATGAAACGCATTAGGAGTCGAAGTCGGGTTCTTGATAAGTTGTTCGTGAAAATGTTTTTCAACTACTGTAATTTAAGTGACACTGTTGGAGTTTGGAAATGCCAGGAGAGGGTAAACCGGCATTTTGTGGCATAGTGAATTGGATCTCCTTTTTCTCCGCACGAGCAGTTGTCATGTGTTCGAAGATTGAAGCGATGAAGGGAAAGGACCGTGTCCTGTAACGAACATTATCTCTTCTCTATTCCGTCCCACTGGCTTGTTTGAGATCCTAGGCACTATATCGTGTGTACTGCGGCCAGTTTCTTCGTCATCCCAGTTGTCTTACCAGATGCTTAGAGCAGCTGACTTAATCTCAGATTTCAGGTAGGAAAGTGGCTTAGGTAGAAGGAAAGGGTCGCCTTTTGTGATGGCTTCTTTGGCTAATTGGTCAGCTCATTCGTTGCCTAAATAACCGACGTGGGCTTTAAGCCATCTCAGGTGAATGTGTTTATGGGAGAGTAAAAGGGTTTGAATTTCTCGGACCATGCTATGGTGGGATTTAGAATTAAGTATGGCCATCAAACTTGACAAACTGTCTGTCCAAATTTTGATTGGTCTATGAAAGGAAAAAGCTGCTTCAATTGCCATTCTAATTGCAAGGATTTCAGCTTGGGAAACCGAATTGCTGCGATCAAGTTTACCTTGCCATGAGGCTATTATTCCATAGTTTTCGAGAATGCAATACGCGCTACCAGCGCCTTCGTCCATTTTAGATTCATCAGTATATATAGCCTTGGCTCCTGAGTCTATGTGATTTTCTGCAAATGAAATTTGATTGTGGAGAAGAAAATAAGGAGGGTGAATATGAATTCCACTGCTTTTTCTCTCGTAATCTGTTAGGCTGAATATAACGGTGAAAAAGTTGGTTGAAGATCTTGCGTGTGATTATCTGCTAAACATATTTCAAGAATAATGCTCAAGATTCAAAATACAAGGAAATAATGTGAAGAATAGACGAGATAATGAAAAAAAAATCTCAAAGCAATTTTACTATCGTTCTTTCAAAAAGATTTCCATTCTTATAAAAACTAATATACGTAATTATAATATTTGAAAGGTTCAGAATTAAAGTGGACGAGGTCCATGAGTCCAACATCAAAAGAAATTTTTATTACTTTATCATACATACAGTGATATTCCAAACCAGCAGGTCTCCCCAAAACTTTCTCGTATCCGCCCTAACACGGATGGGGGAAAATGCGCCAATCGCGAGTTGATGCACCATTCCCTAACACAGGTGGGAAAACACACTCAAATCGGCCACGCCTTCTATTTTTTGCGTCGTAGAATAGTGAAAAAAACCAATATGCAATTTGACATTTCTCGTATACGAAGTATACAAAGAGAAAGTATTGTAATAGTCAAAAAATTCGAACTCGAGATTTTGACGAATCTCCACGTTTTAGACCTCCCTGAGTCCTAAAAACACAAATTTAGAATTTTGTCTGTCTGTGAACACGATAACTCGAAATCCATTAGAACTACGGGGATGGAATTTGGTATGTGATCTTTACACGTAATTTGTAGGTTACTGTCAAATTTTGGACAAAATCCGTGTACGGGAAGTCTCTCTGTCTGTATGTCCGTGTTAATGTGAACGCGATAACTCACAAACTTACAAATGATAAAATTTGGTACACAGTTTTATCATCAGTAATGTAGGTGCGTATGAAATTTTGGGCCAAATCCGTCAAAGAGTTGACTGTCTGTCTGTCTGTATAATTCACTTTTGAAAATAATCCGTTATCTCCACGCGCATGCGTACTGGAAGCAATCTTCTGTGCACGCGAAAGGAACGGAACGGAATTTCATTACGGAGTAGCGAATTACGTCAGTTTGTCCTTGAGCCGGCAAGAGCGGAAAATCGGTACGCATCTCTTTGAATTTGATTCTTTACCTAGATATTTTTCAATCACTATAATGAAAAACTTTCTGATAGTCATTGGATTCTGGGTAACAGTAGGGTCGAATTTTTTTAGCCAAGCGGGGGAAGGGGAAACGGCACCTTTTTGGGGAAGTATACGAGAAAGTGTAGGGGAGAAAACTCCCGCTGGTTTCCCAACTGATTGAAACGAAAATTGGGCACGTATCTACAATTAATGTTAGCAGACCTCTTATCAATTTGTATTTATCTAAGTCATAGCCTTTAGGAGTTATCGCGTTCACAAGTATGCGATTATGGAGACCGGCAGACAGTCAACGCTTTGACGGATTTGGTCCAAAAATTTATACGGACCTACATTCCTGGTGATAAAAACTGTGTAGCAAATTTTAATCATCTAGGTATTTAAGTTTTTGAGTTATCGTATTCATATGGGTACTGACAGACAGCCAAACAATCTTCTTGTACATGGATTTTGTCCAAAATGTGACAGATACCTACAAATTATGTGTAAAGATCGCATACCAAATTTCATCCTTCTAGCTCCAACCATTTGAGACTTATCGTGTTCACAGACACACAGACAGACATAATTCCAAAATTGTGTTTCTTGGACTCGGTGAATGTCTAACACGTGGAAATTAGCAAAATCTCGAGTTCGAATTTTTTGACAATTTCAATACTTCTTTTTTTTTCAATACTCTTTTGTATATTTCGTATACGAGAAAGTAAAAAGTGCCACATTGGTATTCCCTATTTGCTTCGAAGTATCTACCCCTAAATTATATAAATAATCAATCTGGTTATAATTCAGATCTAATTCTGACGCTGAAAGGTACAAGAGGATTTTCACAAAAATTTAACTGGGGCTTCAGAATTAATTTTGCACTAAAATTGCCATGGTAGTGTAGAAATGTTATATTTTCTGTGTAATAAGGATTCAAGTCCATAATTCATTTTATATCCACCAGGCAGAAAGAGAAATTAGAAAACCATCGTTATTTTAAATGTAGCTGATCAACTTTGAGAGCTCTTTTCTCAGAAAAGAATCTCATATATATCCAAGTTAACTCTTCTCCTCCATTTATCTGTAATTGTAAAAATTTATGAAGTTTATTAAAATTTATTTATTTTACTATCATGCTACAGTACACTCTCCATTATCCGTGCTCATTCCGGACTCACAAAAAAAAATTTTAAGAGAAACATTTTCTCACTTATCATGCATGTAAAATCGATGTTGATGTTCGATCGAGAGATTCATTCGTGAAACTAGTGAGCCGTGAAGGTGGAGGCTAAAGAATAGATTTTTTTTTCTTCCTCCACGTGCAATCTCTACCGGTTCAACACCTAATTTTCCGAGAAATGAATAATCTAGCTCATTCTCGTACGAACACGCTTATCTCTGACACGTCATTCTTTAACTTCTTCGTCTTCTTTCACTTTCGCACGTGTTCCTTTAGTTTTGCGTCTTTTTTATCGTCAGTTAGTAGCGTGAAATTTTTTAGTGGTAAAAATGAGTGGTGTGAAACGAAACCGGAACGTTTTAAATGTTAAACAAAAATTAGAAATCCTTCAAAAACTTGATAATGGAGAATCAGCTAGTACTGATGCAGAAGATGTGCTAAATGAGGGGAATACAATTACTCATTCTGCTGCTCTACAATCTGTGGAAACTTTATTAGATTATACGGGACAAAGAGGATTTGATTACGGTGACATTACTGCGGTTCGAAAAATATGTGTCGATATGCGACAAAAGATGAACAAACAGCAAAAGCAAAGACGCATTACAGATTTTTTAAAACAGTAAATGTTAAAAGGGAAATTCCTAGTTTGATGTTATACAGCATGCAAATGTAAGTAATTTTTATATTTTTGTACTGTTGTTGATTTTTTCTCTAATAATATGGAGTTTTCGGATTATCCGTGTTTTTCTATTGTCCGTGCGATCCCTCCCGGTGATTAACAGGGATAATCGGGAGTGCACTGTATTTTAATATTATTTTGCTCTTAATCATTTTAAACTCGGAACGAACAGTTTCCATTTCTTATTTTTCCTACCAAGGGCATTTTAGATCGTTGCTAAACGAAGAGTGTTTATAAATTTTTACAGTTACAGATAAATGGAGGATTCAGAGTTTATTAAAATTTATTTATTTTACTATCAAACTATTCTAAAATCATTTTGCTCTTAATCGTTTTAAACTCGGAACGAACAGTTTA
>BGPR01000069.1:1634337-1793514 GCA_013235015.1 Araneus ventricosus
CTAATCCAATTTTCAAAATCTTGTCTAGGAATATTGAAGAAACGGCAACAAGAAGACCCTGCGAGAATTTTCTTGACCCCGATATTTTTCTACGCGAGTCCACATAAGATCTCGAACTACGGTTTAAGAAAACCTCTTCAAGAACCTCTAGGATTGAAGTTCATAAAATATGGTCGCACTTTGTATAAATGCAGTAAAACACCGTTTATGCATTTCTCATTTATACGTCGTTTCATCACACTCCTGATCCATTCGTATTCATTGCAATGATAAAGTACTTCGTTTATACGACGCAGAGCTTCGATTATACGTCGTTTCCCCCGTTCTAAAATCCTCAAATTTTCTGCCTCGGTCATCATTTCTCCGTTCCTATTCAGGGCGAAACAGCCTTTTCCTACTTGCCATTTCCAAAGGAAGGCCTACCCGAGTGCCCATAAATAATATAAAATAAGAAATGTATAATTAGTACTCAATATATGCAATAAAGGTATGATTTTTCTCAGTTTTATGATAAATGTTCAGCTTTAAAATTTAATTATTGTTTTTATACTATGCATTAATATACAGTCCGACCTCGAAAATCCGGAAACCGGACGATTTTTTTCAACTCATGACGAGAAAAAAAATTAGCTCAATAAATTTTAAACTAGAACGCTTGAGGCAAGATGCGGAAATTCCAGTTATTCTATTCATTTTAAACTACTATTTTTTTTGTCTTTGTATCATTTTTTAACGTCTCTTTATGTTTTTATTGTTTAAAACGTGTTTTTATATGGAGTTGTTGGAATTGACGTCATCGTGTAGATCAGCATATGTCTCGATTGGTTGCGCATGCGCAAACGTCAGAGGCGTTACCAAAGCAACTATTTGCCGTTGCCTTGCGACTCCCGGGTCTGTTCTAAAGACATCTGCACATGCGCGCTTAATTGTGACGTAACTTAGCTACACGGTGACATCAGAACTTTGATATCTCTATTGGTTTAAGTAAGATATCTAAAATCCGGAAATTTCCGAAATCCGGACCTTCCAAACCCCCGAACAGTCCGGATTTTCGAGGTTGTACTGTACTAGTACCATCTTTAAAAAAATTCAAAATTATCACTTTTAAATGTATTCGTATTAGTAGCGTTAAATGTGTAACACTCAAAGTCGTTTATGAAAATTTCGATTATACGTCTTTTCATTTTATACGTCGTTTCACATTAGTCACTTGAAAGACGTATAACTGTGCTTTACTGCATCATTTTTCTTTATCGAAGAAGAGAAGCATTGTAATCGTTAAAAAAAATCCGCATATCAGATTTGGATGGATCTCCCTGAGTTCGATAAAACCATTTTTGGAATTACGACTGGGAGCACGATAGTTAAAGAGATAAAAACGGCACGAGCTGGATAAATGAAATTCGGTAAGGGATCTTTACACCGAAATTGTAGAAAATAGATCTGTGTGAAATTTGGGGTAAAATATGTCAACGGAGAGTCCATTTGTCTACTTTTCCGTCGCATGTCAACACCATAACTGAAACACACAACGAGATGGATTGATTAAACTAAGAATATGGGTTTCTCTACAGAATCGTAGATCTGTGACAATTTTTTGCCCAGATCCATCCGCGGATAATAACAGCCCGTCGGCCTGTTCATTCCTGTGCATGTAAACGCGATAACGCAACAATCTACATAAATGAAATTTGGTATATGGTCTTTGGACCAAAATTTCAGATCTGTAATAAATTTTGGTCCGAAATACTTACTCGATTCCCTGCATTCTATATACCACGAAACTGTACACAAAACCCCTCGTATTGTACAAGTACACTAATACCTCGGTTTTCGATGATTTCCTTTATCGTCGGTTTTCGATGATTCCGTTTATCGTCGGTTTCCGTTTTCGATGATTTCGTTTATCGTCGGTTTCGGCTTTCGATGATTTCGTTTATCGTCGGTTTCGGTTCTCGCAATTTTTTTAGCGAAAAATTTGTCTCGATTTTTGCCTGTTTGTCTCGGATTTCGTTGGCGTGCTCGCTCTTGGTTGCTGCTAATTTTGCAAAAACAAATGGCGACTCGAGCGTTCCCCTGATTAGTGTGGCGTTATTGAATATGAAGCTGGTCCTAGTGCCAAAAGGTCAGGGGTATAGTGGAGCCGGAACGCAGTCCCAGCACTGCTTTTTTTTCAGGAGAAATAAATTTTAAAAAAATTGTGAAAACGTCTTTAAAGCAGCGCGATTTTTGTCACCCAGATTAGAACGTTCCGACCAGTAGCGGCTCGTGAGCTCAGAAACGAGGAGGGCTGCAAAATAATATTTATCACGAGAATACATTTCTAAGAAGCTACTTTATCTTTCATTAGGCCAAAATTTTTAATTCCAAACCAGATGTAAAATTTCCTGCTTTTCAAACAAATTAAATAATCAGCGTATGACATTTACTACTAGTTTTACTAACAGAAAGTTAAGTGGATGCTGATGTGATAATTCTGCTGACGAAAAAAAAATATATCAGAGCTCCATATACACACTTCCCTCCTCGCCCACTTCACTCGATAAGACTCTTCCAAAAATGAATATCTTCTTCAAAAGAAATACAATAGAATCCCTCTAATCCTAACTAATTGGGACCGGTGCCTGTTCGGATTACAAAAAATTAGGATTACTAAAATTCAGATAAAAATAGAAAAGAAAAAGATGTGTGCTAAAAAAATGCAAGTTATAAGTACTCAGTACTACTATCTCTTGAATTCTTTTATTCAAAAGCAATAGAAAGAGAATATGTCTCCCCTTTTCATTAGAATAATGGATGTGCTCCTGTATGAAGTGACCTTATTTTACAGCGAACTCAAGAAGAGATTCATTCCGTTGTTTTTAGTATGTATATTTAAATCTTTTCAGATAATCTTTTCAATTACATATAATTTTCGAAAATAAAATCTGTTCGGATTAATCAGAATTTCGGATTAGCGGGGTTCTACTGTATAGCCTTCTATCAAGAGAAGGCAAATAATCAATCAACCAGATGTGTTTCTGGTGGCCAACTCAAACCGAAACCAAAACCCATAAACAGCATTACAACTTGTGCGAGAGTGAGGAAAAAAAAGAAATATATATTAAAAAGAGCATCTTTTTCTTGTTCAGTTGGCTGCGTGCCAGCCAGAGCTGTGTTGCATTGCAGCCCATTGCCCGTCTAATTTAAAGGCAGAAAGGGTTGCTTTTATCTCCACATTTTCTGCGCAGAGAACGGATTTCGGGGGGTCAGATTACTTTACATCTCAGACCTGCGTCTCTCTTCGTTTGGATTCATTTTATGCCTTTTTTCAATTATTTATTACTTTTTTTGCATTTTCGTAAGTCATTGAACTCTGAGAGTGGAAAAGTAAGCAAATAAGATTAAAAACTAAAAACATAAGTTTAAAAAATAATTTGAAGGGTTCTTCAGCTCTGCAGCCCTAATGGACGAACCGCCACTGCTTATTTTGCGACTACACCACTGCAAAAGGCCATGGTGGGAAGTGGCCCTAAATAAAGCCTTGATAAAGGTCCTTATGGAGGGAGATTCCCCTCCCAACCAAAAATATCTGCCCCTCTCTCTTTTCTCCTTGCCGTCTTCCATACCCGAAGAAGAGTCTTCAGAAAGAATGTAAATACCATGTTAAAAGTTCATTTAGTCTTTAGATTAAAATTTTATATTCATTTTATATTAATTTCTTATTGTTTTTAGTATTGAACACTCTATTTATTCTCTAGAAAATGTGTTTTTGGCATATATTTTGGAGGTTCTAGAACGAATCAATTGTATTTACATTGATTTATATGGAAAGAATTGCCTCGGATTTCGCCGACTGTTTTCGGACGGATTATTGACGGAAATAGAGATATAACTGTATTGGAGAAAGTGGAGAGGAGAATTCTCCTGCTTTATTATTATAGATAGAGTCTATGTAGTAAATCTCTTAATAATTACACTGGTGTTATCTTCTTTTCTCTTTGGCTAATGCGAATATTACACCTTTGGAATAGTATAGTAATAACAATGGCAAAAAAAAAATCGTCTGTCACTGATAAAAAACACATTCGCATTCCTACTCGTGATTAATGTGCTACTGCGAGCGGGAAGTCTTGTTTGGATGCAGAGGAAATGAAGCTCGAAATGCTTCCGACCTTCGAGAAACAGCTTCCGCTATGCCTGAACAGGCTTTTACCGTTATTTCGAGGTTGGCCATTTGTTCCTTTTGTTTTCGAGGCCATTCTTAGGCGCAGGACGCGGAAGCAAGGAGGCGTTGGCGAGATTATATTTTGGGGTCCGCTTTCATAAACACATGAAAATAAAACCTCCGGGGAAATTAACGGATGCAGTGGACTGTCACAGCATTTGTTTATGAATATGCTTTATGGGCACTGAAAAAAAATTCAGCTCTCTTCCAGAATGGAGTTCTCTGACATTAGCCAGATGCACAAACTTCCACTTAGATGGGGAGTATTTGTCAAGATAAAAATTAAATTGACGCTGTTTGCCATGTGGATGGGAAGGCTTTTCTCAGAATCACTTATTTTGTTACTTTATTAAAGAACTTTGGTCAACAACATGGCGAAATGATGATTAATGGCTTCCAGACATGTATTGTGATTGATATTAGGCGAATAAAAATATCATGCAAAGAGAATTTTTCAGCTTGTTGTGTTTGTTTTAATACATCACAATATCACTTAAATCATTTCTAGTATACATATCGATGTCAAATTTAAACGAAATATTAAAAATTTGCATATTTATATAAAAACCAGCTATTCAAAATGTATTTCTTTTCCTAAAATTTCTGTACATTTTGATTTTTTCAAAAGTAAAACGTTATTCTTTATTTAGGTGTGTAGGGTTTCATCTATTGCTAGACATATCCCTATTATTCCTGAGTTAATACACAGCTTCAAATACATCATTCATTTCATTTGTTTTGTTAGATAACCATGATGCAGGGTGGGTACAAAATTAGTTGGGTAACTTCCTAACTAAATAATGTGCGATATATTACAGTAATCTCTTGATAATCCGGCGGATATCAGACCAGTGGACTGCCGGATTAATGAAAGGACCGGATTAGTGGAGGTTCATTTCATTCAAAAACTCATTTTAATAGCAAATCCTATGTTTATTGTACAAAATTTATAAAATTATGCAGAAAATTACGCTTTACATTATAAATATTACAAAATGTCGTCGGTACACATCTAAAAGTAACCAAGTCAAAAAGTAAAAGAAAAATGAGCTAATGTATTCTTGTTGTTTGAAAATGTCATCCGTATGCGAAAGCTAAAAGTGACCAAGTCAAAAAAACAGCGGGAGTGGTCTCCCCTAAACTTTCTTGTATACTTCCCCAAAAAGATGCTGTTACCCCTCCCCCCGCGCGGATAAAAAAATTCGTACCTACTGTAACCCAGAATCCATTGACTATCAGAAGGTTTTTCATTGTAGATTATAGCGATTGTAAAATATTTAGGTAAGAGATGCGTACCGATTTTTTCACTCTTGCCGGCTTAAGGACAAAGTGACGTAATCCTTCCGCTTGCACAGAGATTGCTACCAGTACGCATGCGCATGGAGAATCGGTTTTAAAAAAATTGAATATGCAATTTGAGCGCCTCTTTTTTTAACCGATTGAGATGAAAATTGGGCACAGATCTATAATTAATGTTAGCATCCGTGATACCAAGTTTTATTTTTCTAAGTTAAAGGGCTTATGAGACATAATTCTTACAAGTATGCGACTATACAGACCGATAGACAATCAACTCTTTGACGGATTTGGCCCAAAATTTTATACGGACCTACATTTCTAATTATAGAACTGTGTACCAAATTTTATCTATTTAATTTTGTTTTTAAGATTGTGAGTTATCGCGTTCACATTAACATGGGCATACAGACAGAGAGACTTCCCGTGGACGGATTTTGTCCAAAATTTGATAGAAACCTACAAATTATGTTTAAAGACCACATACCAAATTTCATCCCCATAGCTCTAATAGTTTTCGAGTTATCGTGTTCACAGACACACAGACATAATTCCAAAATTGTGTTTTTCGGACTCAGGGAGGTCTAAAACGTGGAGATTCGTCAAAATGTCGAGTTCGAATTTTTTGACGATTACAATACTTTCTCTTTGTATACTTCGTATACGAGAAAGTAAAAATGAGTTAAGTATTCTTGTTGTTTGAAAATGCCATCAGTATATGAAAAATCACGTTCATCTATTTATCACCAGTAAACAATATATGCTGCAGATGCATTGATAAGCATATTTTTTTTTTTTTGCTGTTACAGAAACATTTTAAAATAATAAGAACACATTAACTCATTTTTTCCTTTTTTTCTGACATGGTTCCTTTTATTTGTATACTATGAAAATCTCAGTTGAGTTCGTAGACGGGCCATCCAGCTCAAAAGGGTTGGAAATGATGAGGGACAAAATTTTCATTTCCCCGTGACTCCCTGACGATTGAAGATAGAAAGGCAATTCAAATTAAACGAATTATCGCTTCATCATTATGAGCAACTTTTGCACAGAAAGTTTTTACTTTCTCGTATACGAGGTATACAAAGAGAAAGTATTGTAATCGTCAAAAAATTCGAACACGAGATTTTGACGGATCTCCACGTTTTAGACCTCCCCGAGTCCGAAAAACACAATTTTGGAATTATGTCTGTATGTCTGTCTGTGTGTGTGTCTGTCTGTGAACACGATAACTCGAAAACTATTAGAGCTACGGGGATGAAATTTGGTATGTGGTCTTTGAACATAATTTGTAGGTTTCTATCAAATTTTGGACAAAATCCGTCAGCGGGAAGTCTGTCTATTTGTATATCCGCGGTCATGTGAACGCTATAACTCAAAAACTTGAATAGCTAAATGGATAAAATTTGGTACACAGTTTTATCGTTATGAATGTAGGTCCATATAAAAGTTTGGACCAAATCCGTCAAAAAGAGGCGTTCAAATTGCATATTCAATTTCTTTTAATCCGATTCTCATGCGCATGCGTATTGGTAGCAATTTGATATTGTTGTAAACTTTATTTATAACAATAAATAATATTTTCAAGCATCAATTGTTAACAATTTTTTTATTGTTGTAAATCAAACCGATCTCATTATTTCAGCAAATCTTTTATTCACGCGCTTTTGCAATTGTTACGGTTGTGGTAGTATAAATTGTTTTCTTGGGAATTCATTTCCAAAGCAGAATTTTCGCTTTAGTATTCATTGCATTGCCTATTTTATCGCGCCTGCTTCAAAGTAATATTTTTTTGAAACGTGGCAACAGATATTTGATTTCAGGTTTGTTTGTTTTTTTGTTTTACTTTCTCGTATACGAAGTACACAAAGAGAAAGTATTGTAATCGTCAAAAAAATTCGAACTCGAGATTTTGACGAATCTCTATATTTTAGATCTCCCTGAGTCCGAAAAACACAATTTTGGAATTATGTCTATCTGTGAACACGATAACTCGAAAACTATTAAAGCTACGGGGATGAAATTTGGTATGTGATCTTTACACATAATTTGTAGGTTTCTATCAAATTTTGGGCAAAATCCGTCTAAGGGAAGTCTGTCGGTCCGCGTTCATGTGAACACTATAACTCAAAAAGTTGAATAGCTAGATAGATAACATTTGGTACACAGTTTTTTCATCAGAAATGTAGGTCCTTATAAAATTTTGGGCCATATCTGTCAAAGGGTTGACTGTCTGACGGTCTGTATAATCGCATACTTTTGAACACCATAACTTCTTTAAAAAATTACTTAGATAAATGAAATTTCGAATGTAGTCTTGAAACCCTAATTGTAGATTTGCCTCGAATTTTCGTTTAAATCGGTTTAAAAAAAGTTCTTGAAATTACCTAATCGGGTTTTTTTTCTCTATTCTTCACAAAAAAAAAAGCTGCGAACCCTGGAGCGAGTGTTTCCTCACCTTAAGGTATACCGCACGTTTTCCGGCGCGCGGTATATTCCGCCGCCCCCTACCCGTGTTAATCGTAAGCTAGAAAGTTTTGGGAAGGCTACTCCCGCTGGTTTATTTATTTGTCGTAAAAAGAATAAGAACGGCGTCCCGGCTCCACTACATCCCTTATTTTCATCCATCTTCAGAAAAATAATTTTCGAAGTATTTAGTCTGACATAGCTCAGTACTGTTGCTAAGCAGGTGTAACAGGTACACACGCTTGAATTCGAGACAAAGAGTTTAGTATGGCATTGACAACTTATAAACGTAATTGGGCGTAGTTATACAATCGGGAATCAACCAAATGGAACCAATCACCATTTTATGGACCTCGGGTTCACTACTGTGAAATGTACCTAAATGTGTGTAAATTGCAGTGCAAAACTGAACGAACTCCGATCTGTCCCAAACAGATATTATAATACAATAATTATGTAGGGAAAATGCAGATTGAGAATTTTTCTGAGTTGTTTTGAGAAAATGAATATAATTCAAAACGTGTGTTTTGGTGCTGATTCCTAAGGCAACATCCAATTATAAGTCAAAAACCAAAACTTATTCAAGCTAACAAAAATCGACGCAATCTTGAATGGATTAAACCCTTCCGGTCATTCAACGATCAACAGAAACGTTACAAATCTTTTTTGATGCCTTCGATTTTTACTTTCTCGTATACGCGCATGTGGCTTCCACACTAAATTCCACATTTATATCAATTTTTTAAAGAAATCCGTCAGAACTAACACTCCCGATAGCTCCATACATTATTTATTATACCTGCTTTTGGAAAAATATTTCATGTTTTAAACCAACTGTCTACCTCTAAATAGTCACCCATCCTCCATGACAATTTTTTTTTTGAAGCAGTGTATATGTGGAGACCCATTTTACTCTTAATCATTATGCAGAATAATGATTGTCAAAACAAAAACATGAAAATAAAAACAATAATCATTTGGTGTAACGACGGGAGTGGGGTGGGGCAAGGAGGAGCATAGATATCCAGGGCCGGTCTTTAGCCGATTGAACCAATTGCTCCCAAACGGGCCCCGCGCGTAAGGGGCCTCGCGCCAGGAAGCTTATAAAAACGCTTATAAGCTTGTAATAAAATAAAATAAAAACGTCCATATTGTATTAGTATGCGAGAAAGTCGACTGATGACTTTACTTTTCGACACCCACTGTTTTTTTCTTAACTAAAAATCTTTAGATTATTAGAAATTAAAGAAAAAATTGGGCCCTCATCGCCTAAGATCGGCACTGTACATGCAACAGGC
This sequence comes from Araneus ventricosus, assembly GCA_013235015.1. NCBI lineage: Eukaryota > Metazoa > Arthropoda > Arachnida > Araneae > Araneidae > Araneus > Araneus ventricosus. Next base: position 1,643,605 of record BGPR01000069.1, read on the forward strand.
GCTAGACTTGAGGGGTCGCCACAAAGACAAATTGATAATTCCTTTATTTAAATGTTTAAATCTAAATACGAGGATACCTAACCTAAAAAGAGTTCCCCCCCTCCTCCCTTGGCACTCGGGGACATTGAATAATCAACGTCACAACAGCAGTCGGTAACTAAGGTCGGAGTCCTAATAGCCATCACCGGCCACGGCCCAACCCCTCCCGAAGGAGGTACGCTCCGTCATCGTAGTGGGGGTAACTGAACCCCACCCCAGGAGAAGCGAGAACCCGCTTACTTAACCGGCAGTTTCTCATCCGCGAACTCGTGGTGCCCTCCCCCAGTATTAAATACAAGGACGGGGGCTAAAAAGTACTGTTCTCCCTGTGCTATTTACTTGCACCCTTGCTACACTATAGTAACAAACTCCATATTTTCAGATATTGCAATCAATGGCTAAAATTGCGTAACTAACTTAAGTTTCAAGGTATTTCATTTCTATACAGAACGCTTTGATTAAAAAACAAAGAAAGAAGCAACAGATGAAATGTTAGAAAATATCAACTGGAAGAGTGTAAACTGTCACGTATTATATCAGAATTCAGATTTATTTATTAGAATTTTTGATTTATTATTCAATTCTAGCTAAAGCTGGTTCGAAAAAATTCTATATTTTGTTACAAAGTTTTGTTTTCCGTTAATCAATGCAGCAAGTTTTTCAATGTCAAATCTTCAATAAATGATCTTCGATAATCTTTTACAACAGCAGTATATTTATACAAACGGGGACAGGTGAGTAATTAATACAACCTTGACTTGACCTTGAAGTGCTTAGTTGGTTTTAACTACTAAACGTGATGATGCAATTGAAGGTAAACAGAATGGTTGTGATTTTAAACTGAAGAAAGAAAGAAAATCAGATTTACAAGTAGAATTGGAATGATATTCTGTTTTTTTTTTTTCTTCTCTTCAGTTGATTACCTTGTAAATGTTGGGAAAATTACTGTTTCAAAAAGAAGTGCAGATCATTTACTGTAAATATGCACAGAAAAGAATGAAAACACAAATCGGTTCCTTTTTGAGGTAAACTTCTTTTTTCCACAGGTGTTTATTTCTTTTATCTTCGTTTATAATGGGAAAAGAGAGAAAGAAAAGAAATAAAGAAAAAAGTGCGTTGAAAAATCTAAACACAAATATCTTTCTGACACATTCAGACCGACTTCACTAAAATATTCTGCCCAAAATACCTACATCGCTATCTTACCATTTTGCGTAACTTACCTTGCTTAGAAAATGGGCAACTAGTGTTAAAAAAATTTGAAAACACTTGAAGGAGATTTGAACCTCTAATTCGAAACATCTTAATATGATAATGTTGCAGGCTTGATTCATCAACCTTTATACAGGATGGTCATAAATTATTGGACTCATTCAAAAATTAATAAGAAAAACTGATAATGTTAAATGAGAGAGCAACAAAAAAGGTTTTTTTAGATAAGTGGCGTACCATTACGGCGTTCTAAATTTGCTACAGAGAGAGATTTCCATACTCAATGGCTACCAGTCAGCAGAAGCCGATGCGCGCTTTCTGGTTTCCTTTTTTAGTTTTTCTTGAATATCTCCAAAAGTATTAAGTTTTCGAGTTACAATTGATATAACGAATTAAAGAGCGTAAAATTCCCTACAAATACATGCTTTTATTTTTTTTTCTAGCTTTAATAGTTTCGCAGACAATGACTCTCAAAAATGGGAGATGTCTAATAATATACGACCACCGTAACGGCACGTTGCCAATCTGCAAAAATAATTTTTAGAATGTGCTCTCATTTAAAAAAAATCTCCTTAGTTGTAACATTATTAGTTTTTTTTAAAATTAATTTTAGAAATGGGTCCAATAATTTATGACCAACCTGTATTATTTTTTAATTTACTCTTGATTATATAGCAACGATAACAAGCACGGAAAAAAATGTATTGAATATCTTCGTACCGCGCGTGAATATAAATGGAATAACTAAAACAATTAAAAGCATTGGTGAAAAATATGCTTAAAAATATATTGAAATATGTATAAAAATCATAGGAAACCAGCGGGAGTGGTCTCCCTAAAATTTCTCCTATCCGCCCTAACACAGGTGGGAAAAAATACACCGAGGTGCCAGTAACATGCATCATCCTCTGGCACAGGTGGAGAAAGGCGCGCGAATCGGTCGTTTCTTTCTTTTTTTTTTGCGTCGTTGATTGGCGAAGAAACCGAAAATACAAATTGAGCGCCTTTTTTTTCAACCGATTGAAACGAAAATTGGGCACGGATCTACAATTAATGCTAGCAGACCTCATACCAATTTTTATTTATCTAAGTCATAGCGTTTAGGAGTTATCGTTTTTCTCAAGTGTGCGATTATGCAGACTGACGGAGAGTCAACCCTTTGACGGATTTAGTACAAAATTTGATACGGACCTACATTCCGAAGATAAAACTGTGTACCAAATTTTATCCATCTAGCTATTTAAGTTCTTGAGTTATCGTGTTCACATGAACACGGTCAGATAGACAGACTTCCCGTGGACGAAGTTTCTCCAAAATTTGATAGAAACATACAAATTTTGTGTAAAGATCAGATATTAAATCTCATTCCTCTATTTTGAGTTATAATATTCACAGACTCACAGGCAGACATAATTCTAAAATTGTGTTTTTCGGACTCGGGGAAGTCTAAAACGTGGATATTTATCAAAATCTCGAGTTCGAATTTTTTTATGATTACAATACTTTCTCTTTGTATACTTCGTATACGAGAAAGTAAAATTTGTACGGATATAAAATTTGTATCACTGAAAAGCTAATTTCTTGAATTTTAAAAGTGGTGTAAAAATGGTTTTGTTCGTTTATACGTTCCGGAGTTATTGAGGGAAAATGTTAAGAATTCCATTAATTTTTAATTAAAACTCTAATAAAAATTTTGAAAAACCCTTTCTTATTGGGAACCCAAGAAGTAACTACGCGCCAAATTTAGTAGCTCTAGGTACAATAGTGTGGCCTTTGTAATGCCTTTTGAACGATTTTCGCATCATGCATGTCCATGCAATTTACAAACAGTATCCAGCCTATAGACGAATTTTCTGGTTTGTTTAATTTGGATTCACAGACCATTTTCCAGGTAATCCCCCTATTTAGGAATCGCCAAATACATTTGGATACTGTATGAAGCGCCAAGTTCAAACCAGTTCTTTTTTTTAACACACAAAGCATTGAATTCTGTGTTCTTTAAGTTCGTGTAATCATTTTTATTTAAATAAGTTTTTAAAAAAGCTCTTAAGATGGCTTAACTATAAATGGAAAGATTGTAATTAGCTAAATCGTTTGGTTAAAAATTTAACCGCCAGTGATTATCTAAATCATATGGTTAAAAAGTTAACCGCCAAACAAGCCTTAGAAGTCGCCAAAAAGAGCGATTAGGAACAATTATGGCCTAATTCACAAAATCAGATTCATTTTTTAAATAAACATTGACAGCTACAGCATTAGGAACATGAAATTTAATATTTTCAAAGTATCCTTAAGCCATAACATTAGAAAACTCTACTTTCAACATTAATTAACATCTTCAAACAGAATATTGAAATTTCGAAGATTCCCATTGACTTAGCATTACCACCGAAAGTCGGTGGTTATGGCGGAATCCTACTTTAATGCAAATAAACAAAACTGAAAACTCTCCATAAATACTATCACGCTAAAAAAAAGTATAGAATTTTAGAAAATAATTATTAATGAAAGTAAATTCTTCTCACCTTTTCCACAGACAGTTCAATTCTGTCATTTTTACATAAAAATTAGGACTCCGAACAAGAATACTGATCAAGTAATGCTGAATCAGTTTCAGTTTCACTCAACCGAAGCTACTAATACCAAACGATCATAATCTTCTGTTATACGGCTTTTGCTTACGGCGTTGGCAACTTTATTAAACAAAGACGCTGTCTCGCTTTTGGGATTTGTTTTTCCAAAGGAATTTATTCAAGCATTGACGAAGCTTTGTCTGATTTAATGACAACAAAAGCCGAGCAAAAAGGCGGAGCAAATCTCATTGTTTTGACGCCTTTCTCAGACATTGCATAATATCGCACAGAGAAGACACATGTTTAAAGATAATTTTACTATTAGCAATATAAAAACCTTGCGTAATTTCAGGTGAATGATCTCTACAATCTTGAGTTGTTTATCAGTGCTTTAGCATTTATTTTGTTTTGTAATACGAATAGCTTTCTGTCAATTGTTGAACAACAGATTATCATCGCTATTGAAAAATTAAGAAAATACAAAGAAGAGAGTTACTGCTTATTTATCTAGGAAAGACAGTGTTTACCTCTCGAGTTCCTCGGATTCTACTATATAGCGCTTACTTATGCATCATTTTAGCATAACGAAGAAAATTGAGTATTTTGGAAAAATACCTCTTTTCATTGACGGATATGATCCTTAATTTGATGCAGATCTTGGTTTCTATATCCTTAGGTTGGAAAAGGAGAGGTCTAGGGCACTAGACACTTTGACATATTTCTTTTTTTAAAAATGCTTTTACTAAGTTCGAAATGTTTCATGTTTGTATGCAAGGTTGCAATTTTGTGATCGATTTTTCACTCACTTCTTAATGCACTAGAGTTCTGAAATTTTGTATATTTATTGGGTCTTGATGGCAATGCAATGTTTTAATAATTTTTGAGCTCTCAATTATAAATTTTTAGAAAAAAAATCGCAAAATTACGTTTGCACTCGGTAGGTCTGCGTGGCGCCATCTATAGTATTTTTGAGAACTATTGGTAAAAGCGTTGTTTTTTAAAAAAGTTTTTTACACGTCTCTTGTTTTCCTCCCAAAATAGATTCGGATAACTGGAGATTCGTATAATTGGGCTTCAGATAACTGGAATTCTACTGTAACTTCTCAATATGGCAATAGTGTGACAGTTTTGTGAGCGGTGTATAGATTTCATTTTTTGTAACTTGTTTTCAACCTTTTGACCTATCTATAAAACATATTCTATGCTATTATAATTGATCGAAAATGATCATATTGGATCTCTTATAAGTCCAAAAAATAAGCTAAATAAAAATAAAGTTATGCAAAACTTAAAATTTATACCTCTTCAATGATATGTAAGCAGAAAGTAAGCTTAACTATGACAACAGCTTAATGTACTGTTCCGGATAATTTTGCTGTGATTTAAGTCGAATACGTACCATCTGCTGACAGAAAAAAACATGTAGAAAACAATGCAACGGATATGCATGCCTGATACATTAACTCGAAAAGAATAAACCGATTCAAAGTCACATGAAAAGAATGGATAATAGGATAAGACTATATAAAACGGAGTTTAGTGACGCAAGAGTTAAAAAGTATTTTTTTATTCTTTTTATAGTATTTTATAATTCAATTATTCCTTACTTTACAAGCAAAGTTTTCTCAAAATTATGATTTTAGTTATGATGTGTAGATTGTTTAAAAACATTTGCCATAAGCAAAAAGCACAAACCGAAACGCGAAGACTGTCATGCACTTGGTCTTGCAGTTTCCTTGGTTCCAAGTAAAGAAATTAAAGAATTTTTCCGTGAAAACTGCGCTACTGGTGGGGTTGTCTGTATTTTTAATTTTATTTTTACAGATTTCTCTATGAAAAATATTTTGGTAAAGGCTGTGATAAAGTCTGATAGTCCGGATTAGCACTTTTTTAATATAATTATTTATTATTGTTTTAAATTGATCATAATATTACAAAACTGCTGTAAATAATTATACTTTCTTTTATAAATAAATTGAGTTTTTCTTAAAGAAATATTTCTAGAAACTAACTAAAATCATTGCATTTCTTCTTGGAAAAACACAAATCTCAAGAATAAAAGAATGTATTAGTGACACATGCAAGGTTTCATTTTCCATAAACCCAGAAAAAGCCATTATCTTGGGGATAACAGCCTTTGTTGCTTCAAATCCCGTAACTCTTTAATTCAAATTCAAAGCCATTCTCTTACTCTCGAACTGCTTTCAAATTTTATTCGAATTCTTTCAACAAATTACGTAGAACTATTTCATCGCTTTCATAAATTGTGTTCTGATAAGAACTTTATCTTATTCCTTCACTTTAACTGTGTTCATTGTTCGAAAACATATGTTCACGCTAACTTGGAACGTGCAGACGATTACGCTGCTTTGTTGACATACAAAAGAACTGCAAAATATTTTTCGGAACAGAAAGATAAGCTGTATTCAAAACAGTACCCTGAAGGCTGGAAGAACCATACTTCTTTCTGCGAGCAGCTGAGGGATAGAAAGAAGAAAGTCAAGGTAAATAACCTATTTTTGAGGATGTTCCGAAAGAACAGGAGATAAAATTGGATAAAGAAGAAGCGTTCGAAGCTCATGACCGGCTCTCACTTCTACCGATTCCTGCAACCGGAAAGCATTGCCCGCTCGTCCTACGAACTTTCTCTTTCTACACCCGAGAACAAGGAAATGTGTTTTGGCGGCAATTCGCAATTTGGCAACCTCATTTTCGGTCTCTTCAATGAAGTGACTCATTTCAAATGAAATGAGACAAATTTAGCTTCCAGATTGTTCTTAATTCTCTCGAAGTTGTTCAGTTGCATAAGGCCGTCGGTGACATTGTGTGAAGCTTCCTTTAACTCAGCTGGTAAAAATTGAAGTAAAAGCTACATTTTATTTCCCGGAAATTGTCAGCACGAAATGTTGTGAAGTTTTAAGGTATTATGGACTTCCATGAATTTAAATTTAATTTTTTTTGTATGAAAAACTAAGCAATATTCTTTTTTTTTTTTCATCTTCTAATCTAGTGAACATCAATATCCATGAATCCAAATTAATTTTTTTATATAAAAAAACTAAGCAATATTTTTTCTTCTTCTCCTAATCTATTGAACGTCAATATCTGTGAATTCAAATTTAGTTTTATTTCTGGAGGGAAAACTAAACAATATTCTCTTTTTTCTTTTCTTAATCTGTTTAACTTTCCTTGATATTTTGGCAAGATAGTATTATGAAATGTTTAATAATGCCAATAGTGGTGTAAATAATGGTGTCAATTCATGATTATCTAATGCACGCAAAATGCGCCAAATCTTGGAAACGAATGTGCACTTGCAGGAGGAAAAGAGGCGTGGCATCACAATGGAGCATAAGACGACGTACAGCTAGATGTTAGATCACATTATTAACGTTTGTCACGTGACTATCATTTCACGTGAATCGTCTCTCTTAAGACAGTAGCATAGCCATTTTTTCCCCTCAGATAAAATGTTATTACTATATGTCATTAATAAATCTTTATTTTTTTCCCCTTTTGCGTCTAATTTTTTTTCTTCCAAATGTTCAGACGTGCTTTATCAAGTTTCTGAATTCTTACTGCTATAAAAGATTCCAGACGTCTAAAATTCAGTTGTTATGTATGATACTAAAGTCTCGTGTTTTATATTATTTTCAGTTTATGTGTGTTATCTGCTTATCTCACAGGTGGATAAAGGTGTGGATCGGAGCAGAGCGAAGGACGAGCGACGTGCAGCTAGATGTAGGATGATATGTTCAATAATTTAAGTTTTTATAGCTAATTTTAAGGGATGGTGGAGCAAACATTTTTGATACAATAATGTGTAGACACATGTGATTGTTTAGGTGCAAACATAAAATGTCATAAGTTTGTTAACTTTTAACATGATAATGTTTTATATCTGTAAATTGCATCATGCGTATAATGCAAACATCGTTCAAAACATTCTATAGGGCAGACCAAATTTGGCACGTAGTTACTTTTTGCGTAGTAGGCGCTCACTAAGAAGGGGTATTTCAAAATTTCAATTAGATTTTAAATAATAAAATAATCGAAATGTTAACGTTTTTCCTCAACAGCTTCGGAACATATTATCGCTCAAAAGCCATTTTTACACTACTCTAAAATGCCTAAAATTAGCTTTTCAATAATGCAAATTTTATTTTCGTACAATTTTTTTTTCTAAGTTTAATAATTAAAAAAATATTTCTAAGTTTATTTTACAATACTTTTCATTTTTGGCTACTGCACTTATACATACGTGCGTTACGACGTTATTAAACACATTTTTTGTGTGCGCGTGATCGTTGCTAAAATTGAAAGTGATTTTTTAAAAAAAAATTATAAAGACAGACGAATCAAGCTTAAAACTGTAACTAAAGGTTCGAATCTCATTTAATTTTTATAATTATTTTTTTATTTCTACAATATTACACATTCGCACTGATTTTTCGACAATCATGATTCAAAACCACAATCTTGAAAATGATTCGCGTCTGTAATCAACGGTAATTCAAAGATTCGAGGGTTATAAGCTTAAATTAAACGCATATTGTCACATTTAAACTTGAGATTCCCAAAACTTGCACTGTTTTTAAACAGCTAGAAACGTCATCCAGAAGTTGTTTCACGGAATGACATTTCATTTTCCTCAAAAATCCTGAAAACAAACACACACTATCCAGCCAGAAAACTGTCACAACAGCAGTCGGAAAGAAAACACGAACATCTGTGTTAACATGACAAATCTATTTCATAAAACCCATTGAGATTACTAGACCGCATGCCGCGCTCATGATGCTTTCGAAAAACCCGTAAGAACGACACGCACTTGAGGTCAACATTACCAGGAGTTAAAATTACAACGCAATATCGCGATACACATAAAACGCGTCATCCCGCTTTAGATTCGATACGCACCTGCGAACCGTAAGCTACTGAATTGGATGAAATTCGATCTAACCTTACCTTGACATAATCGGTTAACAATCGTCCATTGCCCTCTAAATCGTCCGAATATGTCATACGTGGGTAGGTTCGGTGATTACCTGTGTAGGCAATAGCCAGTAAAAAGAGAAATTTCATTTAATGTATAAAAAAAATATTTTGTTTGAATATTTGTGGTTTTAGTGTATTAGAAAAGTCTTGACTTTGTTACTAAGTCAGTATTTGAAATATAAAATATTGCAGCCTAATTATTACTTTCTCTTTACATAGAAATAATCTATCGCGATATTTAAATAAAACAAAATCAGCTTCATTTCTGGGTCCCCTTTCCGCCCGGGGCGCCTGGCCTTTAACCCGCGCCTGCTCGAATACGGAATACAAATAAAGCAAAAAATTCAACCACGAGATTCCAAATTTTATTTCTCCCAGAATCCGAAAAAACATTTTTTTGGAAACTGACTGATCCGACGCAGAACATCTGCGTTCTAATAAATACACACTATTTAAAAAAAAAAAAAATTGGCGCATTCTGACTTCCGGCACTTGAGCTCGCCAAAAAATACAGCGTGTGTCAACTATCGCCAGGAAAAAAATTAAGACAAGCTGGCGAAGCAGCCCTCCAAGAAAATTCGCCAAGACAAAAAAAGGCACCAAGTTGTGTGCGTATAAAAGAAAAGTACCCAATAAACAATATTCTCAATAGTAAGCTCCACGATGTTTACCTCAATTTATGAATTTAACACGATTTTCCCTTCGCTGATTTATTGATTTGAGTGTTCTCTAGCTCGCCTAAGCCCATTTGCTTCATTACTAACTGAACTCTTTTGAATAATTTCATCCGAAGTTTCATTGTATTGTAAGAAATACTGTGAACTTTACGCCTTAAACTCATTTTTCCCCTAGAAAACTCCAGATTGAATATAAAAGCAGTCTTTGCCTATGAAGTTATGCCTAACATGGCTACCGGTTTTGTTTTGTAAACAAACCGGTCGTTGCCATTGCCTAAAGAGAAATTAACCTCTTCTTTGAGCCACATATCTTAGTCTGTGATCCCGATAACTCAACAAAGGAAGGAGCTAAAAGAATGAAATTTGATATGTGGTTTTTACACTAAAATTTTAGATTTGCATGAAATTTTGGATGAAATCCGTAAAAAGATATATCTTCTCTTTGTCCCGTGAAAGTGATGACTCAAAAACGTAATGAGCTTAGATTAATGAAATTTGAGTGTTCTCATCAGAAATGTAGACCTGCTTCATACTTGGGTTCAAATCCGTCAAAAGGTTGACTGTCTGTCTTCATCTATTCGTATGAACGCGATATTTCAAAAACGCAATTAACTGGATACATTAATTTTAGTATGTGACCTTTAAACCAATATTGTAGACTTGTGTCAAATTTTAAACCCAATCGATCCGCGTGAAGAGGAACTGTTCCACACTGCATACTCGATTCTTTTCATATATGACGAAGCTAAACCCAAAACGTGTTATATTAGCTAAGCATGCGAGGAAGTCCAGTCGGAGAACACCGTCGCTGGTTATTACATGCGTGGAGTGGGCAAAAAATTCCACCAAAAGACAATCTACAATATACAGTAGAGTCTCCCTACAACGAAGTCTCTCTACAGCGAATTTCTCCCTATACCGAAATTTTTAATCGGAATGTTAAATAACATTCAAAATATTATCCATATAACGAAGTGGTTGTCTCCCTATAACGAATTTTTTCAGAGGTTTATCTTTTCGATTTTTGTCATTTTTGAAGAAAGTTGATAATTTCTGTGCAACCAATTCGCACACACGTGCCTGTTTCTGGAACCACTCACTCTTAAAATGTGAAAATTTTTCTGAAAATTTAACATCACGAAATGCAAAGTAATGTAAAATAACGGAATTTTTCAAGTAAAATAAACGTAAGTACATACTAGTACATTTTATTCTCTAAATTGGTAAATTATCTTAACTTTTGAGCATTTTATTTATACAATAAAAATTAGTATAATTTTAACAAATTTATAATAAATATTACTTCATTTTTAATTGAAAATCATAATTAAATACATCTGAACCTATCGCACCTATTGAAAAGTTTGGAACATTTACTTAAATAACTGCAAAAATCTGTAATCTCCGTATAACGAATTTTTTAATTGGAACCAAGCGATTTCGTTATAGGGAGACTCCACTGTAGTTCCACAGTAGGAAACAGTTACAAGTTTAAAAGAATAATATTCATAATAAGACTAATGTCAAATTTATTTCATATCAGTTTGTCAATTTTAAAAGAAATTTTTCTCAGACGAGAATCCTCAGTATTTCGTCTCTCTCTATTCTGACTAGAGTATCATTTGCAAAGAAAATTAATAAATCTCAGGTTCAAACATTTAGCAAAATTGGTCTCTTTGTAAGAGAAAAGGAAACTACAATCGAATCCCCATATATCGAACTTTTTTCTTGGAGTTTCCTTAGAAAAACAGTTTTTGTACAGGGTGGTCATAAATTATTGGATCCATTTCAAAAATTAATAATAAAAAAACTATAACGTTTGAACCAACTTCGTTTTTTCAAAATGAGAGAGTAGCTCAAAAAAAAATTCAGATAAGGTAACGCGCTGTTACAGCGCACTAAATCTGCGCAATTCAACGCAAGTGTCAAAATGGCTACTGTGCAGCAGAAGGCACGTTTCTGGTCCCACAAAGCAAGTCAATTGTAACACTTCAAAGAATTATTCGGCAATTAAGGAGTGAAAGTCCCCCTCACTGATGCACATTTCCTGTTCCCTTTAATTTCTCATACCAACGCTTGATGAAGTTCTTACTTAGAGGCTGACAATTTCGATACTCTAACCGAATAATTCTTCGAATTGTTACAATTGATTTGCTTTCGTGGAATCGGAGACGTGCCAGATGTGTCTTCTGCTGCACGGTAGCCATTTTGACACTTGCATTATATTGTGCAGATTTAGTGCGCCGTAACGGCACGCTAAATATCTGAAAAAAAAACTTTTTGAGTTAATCTCTCATAAAAAATGTACCATAATAAATGACGGTATTGAATCCGAACAATTTTTACACGTGGACGAGAACTTAATTGTGACTAGCAGCCCACCGATCAGGACATGTTGGTTTGATTAAGCCAAAGATGATGACGACAACGAAGATGAATCAAGTGAAAAAAGTTCGATATATATAATATATATATCGAATGTTCGATATAATATATATATATATATTATACAATACCATATATATATAATATTATATGGTATTGTAAAATATTAGACAATATTGCGAATATTGTTCAATATCGTACAATATTATACAATATCCTTGTGCTACTGGGGATAGAAAACAAGTAATAGAAGCATTCCGAACTGTTCAACAGGCCTTCAAATTTATTCCTTACATGTGTTCCTGAATTTTTTTTTTCCCCTTCTTTATAAAAGTGAGCATTATTCTGAAACGGTTGTCGAAACCGTTATGCTGAAAAAGAGATTAGGGACTACTTCAAAAATAAATAAAAATTATCTGCTTTTTTTGCATACGAGCATACGATTTTGAGTACATTGTAAGCAAATCTGCAAATTACATACATATTTGTACATTTTAAAAAATAAATTTCATTGTTTACTTATTTCGTTTAAGTCTCCTTTAACCTTGAAAATTAACTATACATAATTGGTTTTAGCAAGAAATTTATAAAAATTGGCAGTTTGTATTTCTGTTTATCGAAATTTTTTATGTGTCGATTTGTTTTGTTTTTTCAGGAATCTTCAAGTTCGATATATAGAAGTTCAACTGTATTTTCACTTGCGGATCGAAAGTATTCTTTAAAAAAAAGAAGTGAAGTGAAAATAGCCCGAGGCCTCTATTTGTTTCTTCGGAAATCAGTGATCAACATGAAGTGAAATCTTCAATCTCGACCTTATCCCGATGAATTACCCTCTTCTATGCCCTTGCCCGAACCCGGAACAGTTTCCATTTGACTTTGTTGTTTCGAACCCGGCCGGATATGCCGGCCCATTTCGGCTGCCTTACTTTCTTTGTTATTCGTCTTATCGGAAGATACGAAAATAAATCTGAGTAAATATGGAAATTGCTGTCATAAACGACTTTGAAGAAAAAAGTTTACTAAATGTCACTTTCTAGGGCTATTTATATTGCATTAAAACATTTGATATTCTCAACTTGAAAACTTTACTGAAAGATAAGGAAATAAAAATATATTTTGTTATCTGCTCTTATCATTCTTGGTTCGAGCATTTAAATGACCTGGACCTTGAACTCTATCGTATTTACTAAAGGACCTACCGGAACTTAGATTTTGGATGGACTAAGATCCTAGGCGCCACACAGAACTTAGATAAGCATAATAAGGTTGAAATTGCAGCCACACAATCTTGCTCCTACAAGCCATACAATTGAGTTCAAGAAATGTTTTTCAAGCCTGTGTCAGTCATTAAAATCATTTTTCCTCCACAGACATCAACTCGTGATTAAATTTTAAAAATTTATTACAGCCTTTTTCCTCGAAGTATTACAGAATAATTTTGCTAATCAAATGATCCATCCCAAATGAAATTAAGTGGAAAAGAAGTTTTTTTAAAAAAATGCATTCAACCCTGAAATTTCATAGCAAACGCATTTTTTGCGTAAATCGGTGGATATAGTGGTTTTAATACAGTTAAAAACTCAAAATCAACTGCATGCTATTAAACTTATCGTAAAAAACTTATCTTCTTTCGGTATAGTCCAGTCAACGAAGGAAAAAGAGAAAAAAATTGATGTAGTTTTGAAATTTGGCACAGTTGGAGGTAGTGTCCTAAACAACATACTGAAAGTCCCCACCTGTGTGTGGGGGGGGGGGTACAGGGGGATATTTTTAGTTTTTCTCTTAAATATCTCGAAAACTATAGGTTCTAGCGAAAAACACTTAATTGCAAAATTAAACTACATGGAATTTTCCACAAAAAAAGGACTAGATTTTTTTTAGCATCAATAGTTTAGAAGTTACAGGGGGATTTAAAGTGAATATTTCTAAAATTCCTTATTGTAATGATAAAATCAAATAAAAGTGCATGCCTATATAATAATTACATAAGGGTAGTTTTGTATGTGTCGGAGCGGGGGGGGGGAGGTGCTGACAAATCTATTTGATGAACAGTCGTGTTCCCTGCCTCCCCTCATATCCGTTCCCCTTCACAAGTTTCCTTATACTCGTAGCCCAGCCAACGAATTGCGAATTTTAAAAAAGGTGTAGTTTTGAAATTTGGCACAGTAGTTGGGAAGACTGCCTAAACGACATACTAAAAGTCCCCGCCGATGAGGGGTACGTTGGGGTTCAAAGGGGGATTTCTGAGTTTTTCCTAAATATTTCGAAAAATATGGGTTTTAGCGAAAAACTCTTAATTACAAAATTAAGATACATTACATTTCCTACAAAAATAGTCCTAAATTTTTTGTAACATCAATAGTTTAGAAGAGAGAAGGGGATTTAAAAGTAAATATTTCTAAAATTCCTTATTGTAATGGTAAAATCAATTAAAAGTGTTGAAGCAAACACCCTCAGAAAACTCTCACGCCTATATAATTATTATACAAGGGTAATATTGTATGCGTCGAGAGTAGCGGTGGTGTCAGGGCGGAGGGGGGGACGACGACAAACCTATTTAATGAACAATCATGCTCCCTGCCTCCCCTCACTTCCGTTCCCCTCCACAAGATCCCTTCTACTCAGTCTTTTGGTTCTGTTAAAGCATCAAATGATTGTTTTTTTGTTTTTAGATAGTATAATCTAATCTAATCTATATCTATCTGTGCTGAGTTTAGCTTAAAAGCTCGCAACCAGTCTTTCAGAGTTCAAACAGGAACATTTTCTTGCCCATGGAAGGAATAAGACCAGGCTCATTCAATTACCAACACAGAAAATGACTGCTAAAGGAACTGAAACGAGAGACTCTACAGGAGATGCTGATACTTATATTGTGAGATGTGGATTAGAGAAAGCAACTTCTCATCCCATTGTTGCTATAGCAGGTCAAGACGTAGACCTCGTCGTGTTACTGTTTGCTTTGGCACCACCAGAAAGTAACATTTATTTTATGAAGCCTGGCAAGAGAAAAGTCGAAGCTAAATTATTTTCTACAAGAAAGCTCCAAAAAGAACTTTCTTTTCCCCAAACCATCCTCCTTCTCCATGCATTCAGTGGCTACAACATAACATCATCTATTTATAGAAAAAGAAAAGCACTATACTTTCATTGTTCAAAAATCAACTGAGACAGGTTAAAGACACTGCTGACATCTTTTATAACCCTTCATCAACACCAGATGCTATCTCACAAGCAGATAAGATGTTCCTATCCATATACAAAGTCCCTTCTAATGGACATAATTTGAATAACTATAGATATGCAGTATTTCTCAAATCACCAACCAACATCAAAGCTGATCTCTCCTCAACCAAATGAGCGGCGTTGTAACACTCGTTTAGCAATGTGTTTCTGTTTGTAGCACCTGCCATGATACTTGTACTATTGGTGTCCCTCTAGAAGAAGAGTTCGAATTTGATCAAATAGTAGAAAAATATGACAAAATTCGATTACAAAAGAAGAGTGAAAATGGATTATGCCTATTTTTAGGTAGGTATGCATATATATGTAATAAATTAATTTTTTAACTTTCTTTAATTATTTTGAACGATACCTAATTTTTAATTACTTCTACTTCCATCGTAATAAGCACACTTCTACTTTCACTTCGAGGGCGCTTGTCTGCAAACGAAACTGTCATCTAGTCGTCGTACTTCCACCCCTGATAAAAAAATATTGAATTGCAGAAGTGTTTAACTGTAAGATTGTAAATGTATTATTAGAGTAGGCTAATGAATTATTGATGTTTAAATTGCAAGTGTATGAATTCTTCTGAAAATTACCTTTTCTTTTAGCACAATTTAAATGTTTCGTTACTTAAATTTTTTTTTATATAAAATTTGTTTATATTTGGCTGTGTTTTGTTTGATTACGCATGGGAACAGAACATGTGAGTATATTGGCAAGAGGCGCCTTCATTTTTCTTTATCTTGGAGCTCCCAAATATTTCTTTGCCTAGGGGCGCCATGTGCCCTTGTACCGACCCTGTGATCGGATGGACATCGCCTTATTTCGTATCGAAAAATTTAAAAAGTGCGTCTTTAAAGAGGGAAATTACTTCACTTCTACAATAAAGCCAATTTATTGTAAAAGCAACTCCTACTTCTTTCCAAAATATTCTCACCACTGTATAACTTATGAAACTTTAAAAAAATCTTAAACTTGGATTTTTTTTACGAAACGATTGATGTTTTCATCGAGAATAGCTTATCGCCCTAAGTACTGCATTGCGAGAATTAATGGATATTTCCGTTTATCTATTTGCTTGCATCATTTTTACTTTCTCGTATACGAAGTATACAAAGAGAAAGTATTATAATCGTCAAAAAATTCGAACTCGAGATTTTGACGGATCTCCACGTTTTAGACCTCCCTGAGTCCGAAAAACACAATTTTGGAATTATGTCTGTGTGTGTGTGTGTCTGTCTGTGTGTGTGTGTCTGTGTGTGTGTGTCTGTGTGTGTGTGTGTGTCTGTCTGTGAACACGATAACTCGAAAACTATTAGAGCTACGGAGATGAAATTTGGTATGTGTTCTTTAAACATAATTTGTAGGTTTCTTTCAAATTTTGGACAAAATCCGTCAACGGGAAGTCTGTCTGTCTGTCTGCATGTTCGAGGTCATGCGAACGCTATAACTCAAAAACTTGAAAAGCCAGATGGATAAAATTTTATACACAGTTTTATCGCCATGAATGTAGGTCCGTATAAAATTTTGGGCCAAATCCGTCAAAGGGTTGACTGTCTGTCGGTCCGTATAATTTACTTTTGAAGAGAATCCGTTATCTCCACGCGCATGCCTACCCGAAGAGCGGAGAGGAATTTCATTACGGAGTAGCGAATTACGTCAGTTTGTCCTTGAGCCGGTAAGAGAAGAAACTCGTTACGCATCTCTTTGAATTTCATTTTTTGCCTAGATATTTTTCAATCACTACAATGAAAAACCTTCTGATAGTCATTGGATTCTGGGTAACAATAGGTTCGAATTTTTTTAGCCACGCGGGGGAAGGGGAAACGGCACCTTTTTGGGGAAGTATACGAGAAAGTTTAGGGGAGAACACTCCCGCTGGTTCATGATGTTACAATTACAACTGTAGTCTAACCACGGATTCCGAGACTACCTCTTTTGGACGATTTTACACCGGAAAGGGGTGTCAGGCAATGAGTCATATGAGCGCATTTTCGGTGTTCTTTGTTAGATCACGCTCAGTAAAATGTAAACATCACCCTTCCATTCTTCACTTTCCCCCTATTTTGATGAAAATAACTCCGCCCGGCGCATACGCAAAAGCGCGAAAGGTTTCCGAATCCTTTGCTATACAATATGTCACGGTTTTAATCTGATTCTCTTGCCAAGGCAGCAACTGAAAAACAAAATGAAGTAGATTTCAGTGTAATTATACCAAAGTCATGGCTTAAAGTAATGGATCTTCTAAATTGGCAAGGAAGATGGGAAAA
Source organism: Araneus ventricosus (assembly GCA_013235015.1). Classification (NCBI taxonomy): domain Eukaryota; kingdom Metazoa; phylum Arthropoda; class Arachnida; order Araneae; family Araneidae; genus Araneus; species Araneus ventricosus. The sequence goes on from BGPR01000069.1 coordinate 1,660,984, forward strand.
CTCATTGGAAGCTAGGTACACCTTTGGGCTTATGCTCAAAATCGATCTCAAGAGATGCATGGGTAATTTTTACCTAAACCAGCTATATACAGGAGACGGAATTTTTCTAGTTTATCAAAACAGATTCTAAAAAAAAATGTAGATGTAGCTTGGATAAAGGAACAGTAAGCAACTATATTTTTGGTTGCAATCTTTACAAAGATGCCAGGAAAAAGTATTTTCCAACTTTGGGACATTGGGCTTAATGCAATTAACTGCAAATGGCTTGGCAAGAAATGGACTTATTGAAATTGCTAAAAATTTGTTAGAGTTTTCACTTGCGTGTTAATTTATTTATAATCGTCCTGTTTTTTATATTGCGTAAATGTTAAATATTATATTGAAAATTGAATCTTAAAATTGATTTTATTTAAGGGAAAATACGCTATTGGTTGACGTATTAGTGTAATGTTTTATTGGAAATGATGTGTGGGGAAATTATTTTAATTTTTATATGGTAAATGTCATGAAAAATGTTAATGGTAAATGATAATTGGAAAATTGAATCGTAAACTGAATTTTATTTATTTTAAGATCTATTGTTTGTTCTATTGTAATTGTGATATGATGAAATTATTTAAGATGTATTCTATGTTGTATGCTATGAAGTTTTTTCATATATTAGGAATTTTAAAAATTATTAATGCAATGTAACACACAGAAAAAAAGTATATGCTGTTGTTGGAATGCGTTCTCTGCGAGATGTAGTCCACGGGTTTTCCAGTCAGTGGACAAAATTGTCTAAATGGAAAAACGTGCGTAGGGAGCCTCGAGGGTACTGAAGAGGCTCCGTGCCACGTGTATCCTCCCGGTGTCTCGTGCTGCTTCGTGGTGATTGTCATCAACTTTCAACTGTGTGCTTTTTGCAGGACGGTGAAATCTTTATGTTTCATTACATTTTTAACCAGTTGAACCACATAATAACATATTCTGTGTTAAAATTTCAGAATTTTTTTTTTTTTTTTTTTTTTGCAATCTCTTGAGAAAAAACTCCTTGTGCACCAACAAGTACAACACAAGGCTTACAGAAGTGAGTAAAATACTCAAAAAAGGGTTGAAGGAAGCTTCAAATTAAATGATACGAATACAAATTCCAAACAGAAAAGGGGGAAGAAAAAAAGAAACAAATATACAATTAATAATAAATAAATAAATATAAATTAATAAATAATTGATATAAATAAATTGATAATAATAAATTGGTCGCATCCATACGAATGCATGAATGGCAATGGCTATAACACATAAGCAATGAAGAGAATAAACAAGGGGAATAGATACCGAAATATTACAATTTTTTAAAAAGGTATAGATGCAAAATAACTGGTCACATGTACACAAAAAAATGGCTAAAAATGAGAAATGGAGTAAAAGCTGTACAAGATGGGGAAAAGTGAAAAAAGAATAAAGCATTCAAAAATCATATAAAAACAGAGAATTTGGGATTAGTCCTAAAAAATGAGATTGAACTCTACGAAAAAAGATAACGATTATTGTTATTTAGTGAAAATGTTAACGGAAAAGCGGTTAAAAGTCTTTCAAAGCAGAAAAAGACTTCCAATATTAATTATTAATCGGCTTTAGCTACCAGATTTTCAGTTCAGAATATTGGTAATGGTTCTTTCCTTTCGTTGACTCTTAAAATTTATGCTTTACTTTAGAAAGGAAAATTGTAAAATATATAACCATTCCTAATGAGAATTAGCTGAGTTAGAACTTGCTGTGGAGGAAGAAAAGAAAGAATGGATAATAAATGAAAAGAAAATTCAATTATAATTCGTGTCTTGCTAACATTTAGAAGTACACAAAAATAACATTAAGAACAAATTAGCTTAATATAAGAATGAAAAAATTATGAAATAAATTATAAATTTAATGATTGATTGATAATAAGCCATTAATAATTAATGGCTTATTATCAATTAATCCCACACGACTAAAGTTGTTTTGTAAAAAACCAAAAGATTTTGAATGACGCCTATTAAAAATAATAACAAGAGAAGAGCAGATTAACGAAGACATATAAAATAAAAGAATTATGCATTATTTTCACATTTAGAACAAATGAGCAATCAAAAAAGAATATTTGGCTATAACCACGTAAAAACAAAATAAAGTTATAAAATTAAATCTAATGTTTGGAAAATTTAAAACAACTGTCAATTTTTATTTTTTAGATTATAATTGCCACGATACCAGTTCGATACAATATTTTAGAAAAAAAATCAAATGAAATAAAATTTTTCGACGTAAATAAACAATGATATAGCGTTTATGCAAGAATTAAATCTCTGACACTTCACAAAGATTAATCTGAAATTAAATCCGGAATCTAGAATTAAAAAGACAAAATTAAACATTTGGTCGTGAAGAAAAATGGAAAGATATTAAAATAAATTTTATGAAAACAGTTTTTAAAAATACACTTTTATTAATGTGCTAAAAAGTGGAATTTTTTTAAAAAAAATATTCTCAACTTTTTATTCTTTAATTTATAGTTCATTGTTATAGATATTATGGAATCTTGAAATAAATTAGTCTTAAATTAACTACTAAGTGGTGTTACTAGCATTGAATCAAAATTTAGTTAAATTAATCGATTAACTGATAATTAAGTTCTGAAAATATTAAAATAATGCATTGTTATCGAGATTACGCGAGTTTATAAAATTGGAAAACTCAAATACATCAGGAAAGGATTGAAAAATCGTTTACAAAATTCCATTTTTTCAAATATGAAACAAGCCGAATTAATTGTGTATGAAAAGGAACAATTCCGAGAAAATGGACAGAAGAAAAAATAACAATTAATGTTAAAATGACAACATATGTTTGAAAAGGATGTGTTGCCATTGTGAAATTAAAGTAAGCATAATAATCTGCATTACAATCAATTAACAAACGATAAATAAACAGAGTTCGTTAAACTTAGCTTTACAAAAAAAAGAAGAAAAATAAACAAATAAAGGTGGCTAAAAATGATGAAACAGTGAAATTCGTTTGAATTTTTTAACAACAATAGAAGATATCGTTTTAAATTATATCCAAAATTAAATTTTCATCGGAAAAGTTCGAAAAGAAAATGCCTCAACAATTAAGCTGGAAAGACAATTTTTTTTTTTTTTTTTTGCATTTTGAGAATGATAAGAAAGTAATTTCGCGAGATCATGTTTTCTAAAATTTCTGACGAAAAAATAGCAGTTTATATTTATCTCTAAACTAGAATTTCGGAAATATCACTTGTCATCTCTCAGACTATCTATTCGAACAGATGTATTGTAGTTCCAACAACGGGAAATTCACAACACAAACAGAACAAGAAAACGTGTTTATTTTTTTAATTACTCCCATTCATCATATCCAAAGAACTATCATTGAGAAAAAATTCTTTTTTTTTATCTTAAATTCCTTGAACTCCATGTCTCCTACGCAAACAATACGTAACACACATTTAACAGAACACTGACGAGTATTTAAAGACATGTAAAACCTCCCGCTATGCATTGACGTGAGTTGCTATTTCACGCACTTGCAGCTGCATCGTGCTGTTCATTTCGCATGCATTTCCACCAGACAATTAAAAAAAAAAATGGGGTTGATCCACGTCTCGAGACCATGTTTGTAAATTTTGCTGCTCCGATGTTACGCAAAAGTGTGACGTTGAGAAACAGTTTTACAAGCTTTTAAAGCACAGTTGGGATATTTTTTTATGTATCATATCTGGAAGACCTTGCCTTCACAGTTATGGGCCTGGTTTAAGTGAAATTTTATTTTGTAACATAGTTGTGCAAGGCTAAAAGGTCATGATAAAGACTATAATCTACAGTAGCACCCAGGGAATAAGAATCCGAGTAATCCTAAGTTTCTGATAATCCGAACATATTTGTTAATTTTCTGAAAACTTTTTACTGAAAAATGAAGGAAGGAGAATGACGAATCAGAAACATAGCTGGTGTTTATTCTTAACTTAAAAGAAGTATTCGAATTGGTCTTTAAGAATGAATATAATACTTTAATTAGTAGAAACAAACTCGGACATCTTTTTAGCCTTAACTTGTTTGCCATTGTACCGTGCGAATCGCCGCGTGCGCCTTCACAGAGCAACCCAGAGTCAATACTCTACTGCATTTGGTATATCAAGAGTATTTTACCGAATTTCTCGGAATCCGAACAAAGGTCAGTTCCAATTAGTTCTGATTCCCGGGTTTTACAGTACTCTTAATATAAATAAAAGTTAATGTATATAGGTATCTATGTTTCTTTCATATATTCTTGGCCGCGGTGGCCTAGTGATCAGTTTGTTGCATGGTAAATCATACATAGTGGCCAAACGCCCTCCCGTTGGTAGGGCGTGGAAGCTTGGAGATGGGGTGGCAGCTCAGGTGTAGTTCTCGTCATCTGACCGTGGTTCAAAATTACGAGATCCGTCCCAAAATAGCCCTCGTGTTGCTTCAAAACGGGACGTTGATATAGTTAAACTAAATCCATATTTTCTCCTAAACTACTGGATTGATTTCAACGAAACTTTGATCGGTCGAAAACTTTGGAAAATTGTTACCTATCAAATGAACAAAAATGCTTTGGGTGTTAGTTAGGGTTACCATGTGTCCAGATTTCAAGCTCATGTCCGCGGTACCTTCAAATGCCCGGATTTGCGACAGTGAATGCGGCGAGAGAAAAATTGAATTCGTGAAAATTCATTGTTTAAAAACGTAGAATTTTCCATATGGCATATCGGCTCCAGCCGAACGAATTATTTTCAATTGATAGAATCCATTTGGACAACTTTTAAGAGGGAGACTGTCCGTCCGTGTCAGTTGTAAAAGAACTGTTGAGCGTCAACGCGAATTCCGTTTCATTCTGTCTAGAATTCTATTTTTAAAAAAGACAAAACTTTCCTGAGTAGAATTATCTTGTCCAAAACGTATCTACTGGCAAAAACCGAACAAGGAGACGAGAAAGTAGATGAATCGCTTATCCAGAACCCAGCAAAAATTGAAAATTAAAATTTTGGCAGTTTTATTTAATTTTCATCATTTTTGGCGTTTCTATTTTTCATTAATGTAATTTTGATTTACCAAACATTAATAAAAATGGGATTTTCTTTGCAATCCTGACTTCTTAATTTTTTTTCACTTTCTCAAATTCAGTGTTATGAAAGAGGGTCGCTAGTCGGCAGTTATTAGAATTTTATACTATGCATTGAACCCCCTCCCCCTTCCAAGACCCTTCAACGCCCCTCTCCCCTGCGGCTTGGCCAGATTTCAACAAAAAATTATGCTGACCATTATGTCAGACATCCCTACCGCAACTTACGGGAGGGGTAAAAACCTTAAAACAAAAGTTAAAATTTCGAACATGGAATATTCTAGAATACTTACTTAAAATTATATTTTGGACATTCCAGATTATTCATAAATATTTTGAACAATCCCAAAATCACGCAACATTATATAATATGAAAAATTATAAATCATTCTACCTATTCCAGAATATTCTGTATCATTCTAGAAGTTTTCGGAAAATTGTGAAGAATTTGAGAAATTCAATCTAGAAATTGAATTAATTTGTAAATATTTGATAGTTGTTTGGTTATTTATATATAGTATTATTTGTACATATTGTATAGTGCATTACTGTATTGAATTGTTTGGAGATTAAATACATTTTTTTTCTCTTAGCGTTTCATTAAAACCATACTATTGTAGGGTTATAAACAGGTTAGATTTCAAAGGAATGCAAAGGAATTTTATGCTTGTTGATAAAGATGAAAAAAAGTGTAATTGGTACAAAAAAAGTGACGGATGGGACGTATGAAGAGGATGGCTCCGAGAACTGCCAGGTCTTTCAGTTAGGTAGATAATGAAATCGGTCCGTCTCCTATGGACGGCATTGCTAATTCAAAATACACCTCTGCATACAAAATATCTACTTTTCGCTAAGAAATTTTACACCAGAATAAAAATTCAAGTAGTATAAAAGAAAAAAACATATATAAGAAAGTAGTTTTTTTAAATATAGAGTGAAATTTTGAAATTTCATATTATGAAGAAAGCAAATTAAACAAAAATTTGAAAAATTATCAATAAGTAAACAATGAAAAACATTTAATCATAATCTATTCCAGAAGCCACTATTTTGAAATCGAGGTTTGTCCGATTTATATAGATATTTCTATGAAAAAAATCAATACTTTCTTATGCAGACATTCATCGAACAAATACTCAAAGCGATTATTTGATCTTTACACTCCGGATTTTACTTACAGGCAGAAAATCCGAGCAGCGTCAATTCTGATTAATAATGTTCAAGTAAAGAGAATTTCAAAAAAGTAGAGAATTTTAATGAAAGATGTGTCAAATGGTTGCTAGATCTTTACTGAATAGATTAGGGTGAAGAAAGATGCTTATTACCCAAACATTAAAAAACAAAAAATATGAAAAAAGAAATGAATTTCACCGCAAAAGAATAATGAAATTCATTGCTTTTACAGAACATTCAGCGCAAGGGTGTAGTGGAGACAGAACGATATTACGGCACTGGGATTTTTTTGAAAGATAAATAAATAAATAGAAATTTTTGAAAAAGGCTTAAAACTGCGGATTTTTTCACCCAGGTTACAACGATCCGGCACCGTTTTTTGTATATCCCGGCACTGTTTTTATTTAGAGAGCGTCCCTGCACCTGCTTCTCAGATGTCCCGGCACTGATTAGCAGAGCGTCCACCGATTATAGAGCGTCCCCTGCACTGCGCCAGAGTCCTGGCACTGCATTTAGAGCTGTCCCTGCTCACTGCTTGAACACTCCGGAACTGCTTTGTGGAGCGTTCCGCACCAGAGCGTTCCGCAATTTCTAGAGCGTCCTGGCACTGCTTTAGAGCGTCCAGGTCTTTAGAACACCTGGAACTGCTTTTAGAGCGTTCCGCACTGCTTTTAGAGCGTCCCACTGCTTTTAGGCGTCCTGGCACTGATTTTGTGAGCGTTCCGGTACTGGAGTTTTACGACTAGACCACTGATTCAAAGTGCAACCCTGGCTTGAGCTGCTTTGTAGCAATGAAGAATGTCCAGTCTGTACTCGATTCCCCCATAAATGCTTTTTTAAACATTTCTAGGTAAAGGTTTTAAACTTCCGCATATTCACATAAATTGAAAGCAATAATTGTTGACTTCTATGGTATATCAGGTGAAACTTTCTGCATCGGTTTTCGGTGATTATGTTTCCGCTCACCACATAATACACACTGCGCTTTCTCCTGAGTCACATTTTCATTTCTTATCTCAGCTGCCAAGTAATTAGTGCCATCTTCCTATAGGCTATTGATAATTAGAAATGTTATATTTTGTGGCAACCGCATTTCATTTGAACCCTTTCGTTTGCAGTTAATTTTAAAATAAGAAAGAGATCTTAGGGGAAATCATATACCTGTTATACGTTTAGTCATCTAGAATGTTCATCACCCAATTTCTGGCGATTGTAATTTTCTACAATGCCAGGAAAATCATTATTACGTCAACAAATTTTAAAATCGAAGTAAGTGTTTTTTTTCAGAGCTTCCATGAAAATATAATAACCTTGTTAAAGCTTTAAGAACTGTTTTTATCAAAATTTAATTTTGTTGTTTAAATGTTCTCTTGTCTATATATACAATTCTCTTATGTGGCGATAAAAAGGGTTTTTTAATCGTCGTTTGCCAACAGCTTCCGTAAAAGCCTATTTGTTTGTCGCTGGAAAATCTGAGAAAGCGTTTTTTTTTTTTTTTTTAAGTTGAATAGTTTGAACAAAATAAGTTGTCTTGCAGTTTCTGATTAAGCAAATGAATGAATGTCTCCTAATATGTGTCCTTTCAGTTAAAAGGTTTGCAAACTGGTGTTTCAGTGAGCACCTAGCCGCCACTTTTGAGTAATTTCATTTGCCATCGTAAATGATGTTTTGATGTGCAGTGCTTTTATTGTCTCCTCTTGCGTATGAACTCTGAAAGGAGATGGACGCAAGGCATGCGCATTTCAAGCGTGTAGCGGGCAAATTTTTAACTAAAAAAAAATCATGGCTCTGCTTTCAACATAAGGAATACCTCGTATCTTCGTTTTATTCATTGAGAAACGAAACACATAGAATACACACACAGTGCTGACCGATATTTAAAACCGAATAATTCAAAGAAGATTTTTGAAATTCAAATGAATCGACCAATCACATCGAAGAGACGAACAAACAGTCCAATCGAAAATGAGGCGCAGCATAGGCTTGAGTGCAAAAAACACGATGAAAAGATTAATTTCCACCGCAGGCGCCGTCACTCGTTAAAACATGATTGCTCAACCAAAACAAATGATCTCCATTCTTGGCGGCAAAGAGTTGGAGATCCTAAAAGGAACGACGTAAGTCGGCACCGTAGACTCCAGATTAACCAAAAGTTGATTTAGTTTAGTTATATTAACGTCCCGTTTTGAAGCAACATGAAGCTATTTTGGGAAGGATCTCTCGTAATTTGAACCACTAATAGATGGCGAGAACGACGTGAGCTGGCATCCCCTTCTTCAAACTTTCACGCCACACCAAGGAGGACGTTTGGCTACTACGGATTTAGCGTGCAACAGGTCCCATCACGGCGGATCTTCAGTGGAATCGAAATGGAACTCGGCCCTGAAGTGAGCAGACCTTGCACTAAATCACAGCGGCCTCAACCAAAGGTTGAAGAATGGGCTGTCTATCTTTCTATTACTCACGATTCCTGAGTTTTAAAAACATAAGTGATTACCAGAGATGTTGTGCCTTCTTCTCTAAATTGTAACTGAGTGAGTCTGATACATGTGGGGAAGCTTTCTGAGCAACATAACATGAGTAAACTTAGGTCCTTATTAATTTTAAAAAGCTAAAAATACATAATTATTATGGTTTCAATTTTGAATAGTTAATATGGGCATGTTTCAAGCCACTTTTCTCTTTAAATGGTCCTTTTTTTAGGTAAAATGGGTTATATCATCTCTTGACAATTTTACTTTGCTGATGTTTAATACAGAAATAACTGCCCAGAGAGAAAAGTTATATATTTCTTGGCTAAATAATATTTAGAGTGAGTGTGAATACAATGTGGGGAAGCTTTTCTCAGCAGCATTTCATTGAAAATAGGGCATGTTTAAAATTTTGGTGGAATGAAGTTAGGGCAAATAAAACTGTTGAAGATATTGTCAATTGTGTATGGAAAAAGTTTTAAATGACTGATTTCTGATTGATGTAAATAATATTGATTTTTTAAACATCTTAGAATTATATATATTAGCATTCAAGTTTCTTTCTAACATTTACATATATATCTCTGTGCCACCGGAAGATTTTAATTTTAGTAATTGATGAAAAATTAATTTTAAGAGTTCATGCAATTTCAGATAATTTAAATTTACTTTCAGTAATTAATCTATTTATAATTTCCTATTACTAGCAGAAATACATAACTGTATGGCGAGCGAGCGAAGCAAGCTGGGATCATGTATTGATCCCAAAAGAATCGCAACGTGATTTTGGGGGTTTGGGGAGCTGAGAGGAGCGAGCAAGGGGGTATAACCTCCTAGCTCATAATATTTTATCTTCATATTTTGTGGAAAATGCTGTATGGTCTGTTTTTCTGAACTTAAGCTGAGTATAAATGATCGTATAAACACGGTTTATGACAAATTTCAGTCACAAGATCTTATTTACCTTACTTGAATGTCCTGTATGAAATATAAACAATATTGATATTGCTGTTGCAGAAAAGCAATTTAAAAGTATAGATCTAAAGAATTTATGATATTTCCTGAAAAAGGCTTCTAAATAAAATGTGTTTAACTTTGTTTTCGGCTTTGCAATCATGGCGCCAACAAGTGTTATATTTGTCTCGTCAAACATTTTATATCTGACTAGCAGTACGTGCACGGCGTTGACCGTGGAATCAGGAATTTAATAAAATGAAAAAAAAAGCGCCCATAATGACATGATGAAGTTCTGAAGACAAAACAAAAGATACCCATTATTGATTTTCCCGCTTATTTTTCTTCGCGATAATGATACTTCAACTGCAGGAAAACAATACAGAGTATGTTAATCCGAAACAATATTAAAAAATTGCAACGTGAAAATGATTATTATACAGCAAGTAAAATATGCGAGACATAAACACGTTAAGACACTGCCGAAAATAATAATCGAAGTCATTGAGTTGAAGGTTATGACGTATCCTGCGCTCTGCACCGTCAGCCAATCAAAATTGCCAGCAACGTTCTGGAGAAGTGTCGCGGGAGGGAGATCGGTAGACAAAAATATCTTTCAACTGACCAGGAAAAAATTAATTTAAAAAAAAACGGGAAAAGATATTTTAACCGTTCTTGTTTTAAATACAACAGAACCGTCCCAGTTATAAGCTGAAAAATATTGAAAATAATAGTGTTATTAGAACGTCGGATGCAGCAAATTTAAAAACAAAAATAAAATTTCGATGGCAAAACTGACTATTTTTTAAAAATTTCTCACAATTCAGTAAAATAAGTTTGAAGCTCAAAACAAACTTAAATAGAACGAAAATCGTTTGTTCTCTCCGATGGTGCATTGATTGTTTTTCAACGATCATTAGAAGAGATACTACAGCCGTAAACGTGCCAAAAATGACCCAAAACAACACAAAACATTAAATAAAAAAAATTCTAGATTGAATTTTAAAATTCTGGCTTCGAGGTGCATTGAGTCACCTTTACGATTACCTGTGTGCCAAATTTCATGGCTGTCAGTGCGATAGATTCGTCTGGAAATCGAGCGCGTGCACACACACACACGCACGCACGCACACACACAAACATTGCCTTTTATGAGAATAGATATATGTTCTTAACATTGTTTTTTTCCATGATTCAGATCATGACATTCTAAAAAGTATATTTCGACAGAATATTTATAAAGAGCATTTTATTACTTTAATTTTTTGTATAAGGAATGTAATTAAAAACACATTATTGTTCGGTTACTATTTTCAGTTAGCATTGACAGGTACTGTGTCCAAACTTCAAAATGCTTCATTAGCTTCGTACTACAATGAAGAGAATGGATATGAATTTGGGACCAGTGGCGTCTCAGTCCCCCTCCGAAATTATTTTAAAAGCTTGTATTTTTCGTTTTTATTCTAATTGTCTTACTTTTCCACTTTGAGAGTTCAGCGATCGACGAAAATGGCAAAAAAGTAATAAAAAACATAAAAGAAAAACAGAAAATCAATCAAGAATTAAGAGAGAGACAGACCAGAGCTGCATAGAGTTTTGCCCCTCCTAAGGATCAAAATTCGCGCACTGAGCAACGCGGAACGTCCAGTTGGGCAAAAAATTAACCTTTTCTCCGTTTGAAATAAGATGACCTTGAGCTGCGTTTTCCACAGCTCTCGTTTGGCGAGACTTCCTCATTTGGCATTTTTTCGCTTTTTCTCAGCAATCCAAACATTAAATAGCTTTTTTAAAATCAAATTCTGGAGGAGTTGTAATTTTTTACTCTTTTATGTTTTTTGGGGTACTGATAACGAATCTGAGACTTGCCGCCAAAAACTTTTATTGGAATTTTGGTTATAGCCAAAAAAACATGAAAAAAAACATTTTTCCCAGTTTTTTGCTTATAACTCAAAAACTATCAATTTTTAGTATATAATCATAAGATACCAAAATAATCAGCAAAAAATTTCCTACAACTTAGGCCTATACAGCTTTAGCAGCACTGCTTGTTTCTGAGCTGACGAGCCGCCACTGTTTAGGACATCTTTCCCTTGACAGATTGAGTGCAAAATTTGATACAGATCTAAAATTTAAATATCAAGATCACATATAAAGTTTCGTTTTTATAGTCTTCTGCGTTTCGGAGTTATCGCTTCCAGATATCAGCAAATAGTCAAAACCGACAGACAAATCTGATCCAAAATTTGATACAGATCTATAATTGCTGGTAAAACCCTATACATGCTTTCATCCACTAGCTCACTGGGGTTTTGAGCTATCGTGTTCGCATGCAAACGGAAGAATAGGCAGCACAAACGGATTTAAGCCAAAATTAGCCGCAGCTAGTTAATAGAGATCTACAAGTTTGGTGTTAAGAACCCATATTAAATTTATTGCATTCATATCAGAGGTTCCCAACCTGTGATACGCGTACCCCTGGGGGTACGCGAAATCAAAGCCGGTAATGGCGAACATACGAAAGCATAAGGGATTAAAAATATTACAGAATTTTGTTTCCCAAAGTTCGTGTGAAAAGTAAAAGCGGAAGTCGCGCAAGTTCTAAAATTCAATTTACAACGCCCTCAATTTACAAAGCAATTTTGTAAAAAAAAAATGTCTTATGTGGTTTCTGCAATCAACGATTCATTTATAGACACTATTTTTTTAAAGTTATAATCCTCCTTAATTTCCGCATACGTTCGAAAACCCATTTTTGACCGAAAATCATAATTTTTTTTAAATGTCTTATCTGAAATCCTATTGTTTTTAGTTTTCAAAACAGTTTTCATTTTACATCTATGATGATTAGAAGTGAAATTAGAGACATTTTAGTATAACTTAACAGTTGAAAATGGAGTGGTAAATAATACGATAAAGGAGCATTTTTCATTGTTTTTACTTAAGATATTTAAATTTTATTGTTTATTTTTGTTTTATACTATTTTACATATACCAGGTATTATTTTGAAAGATTTTCAGTGTGAATTTCTTTGTTTTCTATGACATTGTTGCAAATTTAGGTCATTTTGAATCATTGCAGTATCTTGATTCTCCATTAACGATGTAATTTTTGATAATAAACGTAGGAAAATTACATAAATTGTACTTATGATCAATATCAATCACTAAAAGTATCTCTAGATCAACTAATAGGCATTATAAAGTTATTTGACTGAAAAACAATATTTGAATCTATCGATTGCGGCTGAATGATAGAAAACGATAATGACACATAAGGCTCAAGAAAACGACTAAAAAAAATTTCCAATCAGAAAATTTTTTAAAATGTGCTAAGCTGGCAAAAACTAAGGACTAGCCTACAAAACTGGGGAGTATTGAAGAAAAAATCTTTTTTCTTCTCATTGTAAATTAAAAACATAAACTTTAAACTCATTTTTCTCGAAATGTGATTTTTTGCAAAATTTTCATTTTTCAAACACGATAACTAAAATTCAACTTAAAATATCCATCTCAAATTTGGCATACATATTATTTATTATGTTGTCTAGGTAATGAACCAAAATATAAGGGAAATAATGCTCCATTAAAAAGTTATGTATCTTTTAAGGTTTGAAAAAAGGCCAAAATTCTTTAAAAATTCATGATTTCACACTAAAACTCTTATAATTTACATGTTTTTAGATACATTGCAAAACTTTTGCTTCAGGACCTAGCCAATAGTTGAAGCATTACATATGCTAAAGGATTTATCATTCTAATCATTTCTTTTGGAAAGAGGGTGTTTGAAAAAAGGTCAAATTTAGTGCAAAAAAATCTAAGTTTTTTCAAATTTTTAAAAATATATTTAATTCATTTAACTTTTTTCTATGATTTATTAAGTTTTAACATAAATTTCATATAAAAATACAAAAATATTGCTTCAAATATCATTATTTAAAAAAAAGGCCTCCGAACGTAGTCGGATACCTTCTGGATTCTTGACGTCTGCAAAAAGTTAAACATTTTCCTTCCCTATGTACATGTCCAACAATATTCTTGCAGGCACATGATCACTTGAGATTCGTTCCTGCAGATTTTATTTTTTAATCTATAAACGAATTCCTCATACGAATTTGAAGAACACGAAAACCACCAGAACACGCTGCATTCCCTCACTCCACAAACATGAAGCGGACTGACATTTTTATGGTCCTTTGTGAAGCAACACTCACATTAGTTACGTCTTCAGCTATATACAGCATTATGTCACATTCGCCTTCTGCTATTATTACACACCACGAAGGACACGCGTGTTACATTCAGATTCGTAAAATTCCGTGCGTAAATCAATTAAGCATGCATGACAAAAAGAAATTATTCCTCTTAACAGGTGTATTTTTATTTTGTCTACTCGTATTTGTGGATTTCCTTAGACACAACAACACGCCACATAATGGAATAGATTTCCCCTTAAAAACTTCAGATGCAAAAATATTCACCAAGGACGGGAAATGGTATTTTATTCTGAAGCGTTCTTGACGAACAAAAAAGATAAAAATGGCGTTACTCATTTGCAGGAAACCAGTCATGAGTGGTGTCATTCAGCGGAATTTTCATCACAAGAAATCCGCAGGATTTTTAAAATTTACATCCTGGATCCTTTTATACTGCTTATGATGAAACGTAAGTGTCGCAATTAAAACTATTTGAGTTATGGAGAGTTGCAGGCGAACGATGCGAATTTTAATGTTTAACTTATTGAAATTCAAATTTGACTCAATGGAACATCATCCAAAAATTCGGGAAGTGATGATTTATTCTAAAAGAATCAATACAACCCTTTCTTTTCTGGCAGAAATCGATGAAACTTGTATTCAAAATGAAAGATACGATTGATTGATTCGATTGCTTTCGAACCACAAAATCTATTTATGGTTCGAAAAAGACGTGGATTTCGATTATCTAATTTACAGTTCAATTGTGTAACATCGAAGTACAGAGATATGTGAACTTCAAAAGCCACAATTTTAATACAAAACCTACTTCTTCTGCTAAGCTAATCCTTACCATCGAAGATATGATGGGTATTTTAAATTAATAAGCCATTAGTAAGTAGTTGCGCGAAGAGGTTAAAAGCATTAGTGTTGCGCACATTTTTAATTATTTTATGTTTTGATTTTGAAGACTCATGATATTTTCTATATTACTTATCAATGCCCTGATTTTACTTTGACATTACTTAACTTGATATAATCTGTATAACTTATATAGCTTTTATAACTTGAAATAAACATAAGTTTCTAAAAAAATTATTCTTTAACATTTTTATTATTGAACTACAGAACGCATAATGTGAATGTTTGATCAAAAATAAACATATATACACCCTATCCTATCATCTTCTCCATTCCACTTCCCTATCATCTTCTCCATTCTCCCCGCCCCGGTCCCAAACAATATTATCTAGGTCAGAGCGTTCCGGCACTGCTTAATTGACGACTACACCACTGGATACATTATAATATTCAATATTATAGGGTATTGCACAGTATTATTCGATATTGTGAATATTGAACAATACCGTACAATCTATAAAATAAACAGTAAACGCATGTGTCTGTCTATTTGTCACAAGAATTCAGGGGTGTATTAGAGTCGGAACTCCATCTTAAAGAGCAAACACAGGGCCAGATTTCCCATAGGGCCAATCTAGGCCATGGCCTAGGGCAGAGGCGAATCCATTTCCCTAGGCCATTGGGTCTGGGGGGGGCTGAGGTCATAAAAATGTTGTATCGTCGAGACGAATGTCAAACCGCATGGCTTATGTAAACCAAAACACTTTAACTTTACAGACTTTACTCACCTGACAATAAGATTCACGAAGGACACTATAATACTTTCGATAATTTAATAAAAAAATACAATGCAATAACTAGCCAAAAAATGTCTTCGACCGCGTTAACGCTATAAGTACAAGTGGAATGACTAGAAAAGTAGGAAAATTTTCGAGCCTGTCAAGCCAAAAAGCAATGTTATCGCGTTATTATTATTATTTTAAAAAAAGGAATTTAAGAAAAAATAGCTGTAGTGATTTTAATTAAAGCCAAGAAGAATTCTGGCTTAGCTTTGGGGAGTCCGCAGCCCCATAGTCCCCCCCCCCGGATTCTCCACTGGCCTAGGGCGAAAATATAAGGTGTGCCCAAATGAAAAGGAGACTACAGTTATATGTAAAGAAATTGTAATAACAATATTCTAATTACAGTTCTTGTGGAACAGTACAACTATAAATAATATCGCCATTGACATTGATACACAGATCCCAGCGCGTAGGAAGGGAGTGGATGGCTTCAGTGTAGAAACTGCTGGGTTAGGCAAACACCCATTCTCTCCGTCTGCTGATTCTCTGAGAGATGCTTGGGCACCCACTGTGCACAAACGGTGCCATAACCAAGCATTTTGTGGATTATGTGATGCACAGTTCATTTGCTTATCGACAATTCAACAGCAATTTCACGTGTGGTGAGACGTATGAGTTCATCCACAGCCGAACTCGTGGCACTGAAGGTCACAACGTGCGCCTGCCCAGGGCGTGGCCAAGTCCTTGATTTTCACGCGTCCCGCCTCATAACGCTGACACCACTGGAATATGGTGCACCGTGCGAGTCACTGCTCTCCGTACACCTCTTTCATCCTGCGATAAATTTGTGAAGCATGATCCCCTTCTGCGCGAAGAAATTGGATAACTGCTCTTTGTGCTGATCTGGAGGAATTCATCATGCAACGAACTGCGGAAACAACTCTCCAGAAATGAGGATATTAATGAGAAACCGTTAACTACGCAGGTGCAACTGGGAATACCACCACGCCATCTATCGGCGAGCACATAAACTGAATGGGATTTGATACAGCGCCGATACAGCTAAGGTCTTCTTTTCATTTGGGCACACCTTATATAAAAGAAAGTACAGTAATATATTTACAAATTTCAACATTCTTTTGAAAAGGCCATATAAAATCCTATTTTTAAGGTCATCCATACACATTAAACAAACTGGCGACACACTTACGTTGCCTATTACTATAGTTGCTGTGAAGGCACCAGCGGAGAGGGCGCAGAATTAAGAGCTTTGGCCTAGGGTACAGCAATACATAAATCCAGCCCGGAGCAAACAGTTATATTTTTTATGATACCAATTTATTTGGTGTGCGTTTTTTCTTTAATTTTTAATATTTATTTTAATTACAATTTTTAGTAATGCTTTTTCTTATTGTAATTAAATTCATTGTTTCATGAAATCCTTCATTAACGTGTTTTTACCACTGTTAAAGTTAAGATAAAAAATATTGCTTTCTTTGGACATTAACAGAAAGACAGAATTTTTACTTACGCTTTTATTTCGTAGCAGGCGCCTATTTCAATATGCTTGTACAGCAATCCAATGACGCTAGTTAATTACTCTACGCGATGTTTCATTTAATTTTCACAAATTTTTAAATGATCCTAATGAGGGTGTAAAATCATTCAAGGTTACCGAGTCCGATTTCTACAGAAGGAACAGGACCGAAGAAGAAAAATAAGGAATACTATGCAGTGTTTTTCCGGTCAGACACACAAACACCAAAAAGAAGAGAATGGTACTTCGGATAATGGCAATAAAAATCATGATGTGAAAGAGCTTCTGTTCTCGCCATAACTATGATGGAGGGGAGGAAATGGAATACCAAGGTTTTCTAGACTCGTGCCCGTTGGTTCAAAGCATGGAGGCAAAAAGAAGAGAGAGGTTTAACTGGTCAGATGACACGAGAGAGGACGAACGAAAATCAACGAAAGACGCTACTGAGAAAAGCTGTTTTTATTAAGTTTAAAGCCTTAGACATGAAACTATTTTTATCTCTAGCAACGCTGGGTATATCATCTAGTATTGTATATCTTTGAGCTAGTGGAGCATACACGCTCAAGAAACAATGTTATTCTACAAAAAGAACAAGAAAAGTTCTAAGAATAATGTGCCAACAATCATCAAAAGTAGGTACGAACACGAAATAGTAATCGAAACAGAAGATTAATATCCGATATGGAAGGCAAATGAAACAGAACGAAAACAAAACAAAAAGATTACAATCGCCATTTCAATTTTTGTCAAATGTATACCAAGTGAAACGCTCCTTCATTCGGAACAAGGAGTATTCTAAGCCGCATATGAATGATCATCACTCAGAATACTGAAGATTAGATCCTACTCAGCTGATTTCATGATGTGCAAAAGCTTCAAAATCGTAATCCTCTTCACAAAATCTCGTTATGCAAATCTAATATTTTTGCATTTTACTACCAGTCGCAGAAGTTCTTTAAAGAAGGAATAAAAATACGCGATTTAAGTCAATTACATTCTTTTTTAGAAGTCACAGACTGGAAAGGGAAAAAAATGGCTTTGCACTTATCTAATGACGGTAATTTTAGGATTATGGTGATTTGTATGCTACGTGCGAATAATATGTTTATTTAGAAGGTAGAATTTCGCAACTTTCCTTGACCTCTGAATTTTAAGAGAAGACCTCGAGTGAAGCAGTAACAACACGTGTTAAGAATAGCTCGGCTTTTTATTTCTAACGAAAACTGTGTTGACAAATAAAAAGATTCATTGCTTAAAAGTACATTTTGTATTTTCTCTTTTCTATATGTTAAAAAGACGTCTTGTATAAAAATCTCAGTGATTTGAACTGATTGGAATTACCTAGTTTTCGGATAATTACCTGGAACTGATTGAATTGCCTAGTTCATGTACTATAATTTACAGCATTCCGCTACAATGGAGACATCAAGTGACGTCACAGTCTTCTAGCAAATGTAACTGCGCATGCAATATAACATCCAATTGTACGTTGTCATGCGCTGCGTTCTGACGTTATGTCCGTTTTTTTCGCCTACAAGATGCGCAGTGGATTCTGAAATTAGAATGGCGCAGTGCTCTTGACGTGTATCATGTCAGTATGAATTAACTGCATTAAAAACTAACAATTTGCTGATTGATGATAGTTTTAAGAACACATGAATGATCTACTCTCCATTACTTATAATAATGTTAAATACAACAGCAGAATGTTCCTCTATCGAACTATTGTATCTTTTACATACATAAATCTGCTTGCTTCAATGTATTTGTGTTCCTTTGTTTTCCAACATCATCATAGCTTTATGCCATTACTAACAGTACTCTCACGGTGTTGCCCGTGCCGAAGATTATTGAAGAATTCTTGATTTGCAAATCTCTTTGTGTAACTCCTTCCAGTAACTATTCTTACATCATATAATTTACACAAAGAATACTAGTCTAAAAACTTTATCATGTTAAAAAATATTTAAATTTTTATACTTTATTATGCAAATAAATCCTATCAAAATTTAATATAATCGAAGCAACTTAGTTTTTTCCGTATCTCAAAATTTGCTCATGAAATATGTTGTATTTTATACAATTAACTTACATCATACAGAAACTTTTTGCACCTACTCTATATAATTTTCTCAAAATCAAATCGTGAATCTCTTTTTACAAGAACGTTGAAAAGTTCATAACATTTTCGTGTTCGTTGCTTTTATTTTGAACATCAACTGTGATGAGAATTCACGAATTCTGCCAAACGATAATAGCTTTCTTTTCAATCATCAACATTCTGAAAGAACAGCGAACAAAATCGCGCTTATCCTTCTCATGGCATACATTACTTTTTTTTTATTCTTTGCTCATAATATGTAAAACAGAACTTGACCGTGATCATCGAATTATGAAACTTCCAATACACCCATAATATTAAAGAACATTTTGTTTTTCTGATCAAACGCCTTCCTCGCTTCTTTCATACTTAAGAGCGTGGTGAGAGCGCACCTGCACAAATGAATACTAAAAGAAATAAAAAATTAATTACTTCTTGGAAAGGACCTTGGTTCGTTGGCTGCAACACCTGCAGTCAATTAACCCTGAAAATAAATTTGAGTCTTCGTTACCCACCCGGAGGCATATTATTAAAATAATTTGTCTCACAGTCTCAAGAGGACTTGTGGTGAACTTAGTTCTTGAATATGTGTTTCATCAATTTTTCTTTTTGTGGTTTGTTAGACGAAAGCCTCAAGATGGTTTTGAGAATGGCAACTCCTCTCTTTATCACTTCATTGTCATCAGGAAACGGTTTGGTGTTCTCTTTGATAAAATGTAAGTTCGTCGAATTGCATCGTAATAACTCAGCTCTTTAAATTTGTTTTCTGCCGGTCATTGCATTGTGTTTTTTTTTCTTTCAAGTACAAATGAGGGGAGGAATTAACTTATTAAAGTTGATGCCTTCACAAAGAACGTCTTCTCCAAGTCTAACTAGAAGAACATTAGTTTTGGAAATGTCGTTTTTCCTTTTCTTTTCATTATTCCACAGTTTTGATTGCACCTTTCGGCAGACATTTTGAATAACTGCAATCATTTCTATTCTAAAACATCGCGTCTGCAGAGGAAAACTGACGATTTTTTTGTTTATTTGAATATTACATCTAAGACACAAAATTCTCTATTGCAGAGTGTAACGAAATAAAATTCGGAGAAATTTAAAAGCAGAGGAAGTAATTTCTAAGGAATAAATTTATTATAAGTGAGTCATGTAAAATAAAAATTCGAATTGCAATTAAGTATGAAAAGAGTATAACAACTTTTTAAAAAGTATGTCAGTCGCTTTTATTCTTGAGTCTTCTCTTTGTTGTTTCTGTTTCCCAGTGGAACTATTACCTCCAGTACTACAAAATAAATTGCCGTGGCTGAAGAAATCTGCATCGATAATTTGTCAACAGCAAGTCTTCCACACACATTCATCCATATTTTGATGTTAAAATGTAGATGATGGAATGGAAGTTTGGTTAATACATTTTTGAAACATATCATTATTTAATCATTAAATATCAAGAATACCTGTCATCAATTTCTGAAATCTCCAGCATCGGACAACGCTAAGAATCAGTGCAGAACTCTAATAGAAAAGGAATCGTGGAGACCTAGTGGTAAGGTCTCGGCTTCGGGGCCGGAGTTACTGATGTTCGAACCCGATTCCACTGAAGATCCGTCTTGTATGTGGGCCTGGTCTACGTTCAATCCCACGTCGTGGGTCAAACTTCATTCCGCTGGTGTGGTGCGGAAGTTTGGAGAGGAGGGTGTCAGCTCATCCGTCGCCCGCGTCATCAGACCGCGGTTCAAAATTACGAGGTGCGTCCGTCCCAAGATAGCTATTGTGTTGCTTCAAAGTGGGTCGCTAATATAACTAAACTATTCATAGACGGCAATGGCGTAGTCGAAAAATAAGCAATGCCGGGACGCCCCAAAAGCTGTGCAGGAACGTTCTAATTTGGGTGGCAAAAATCTTACTGTTTTAAGGACGTTTTCACAATTTTTTCTTAGTTATTTCTCTTAAAAAAAACAGTGCCGTAACGGCGTTCCGATTCCACTACATTCCTGACAAATTGTGCGTTTCATGTGTGGTGAGAACCAGTGGCGAATCCAGAATTCGGGTCTGGGGGGTTGAGGTCATAAAAATTTTGTATCGTGTTGACGAATGTCAAACCTCATGGCTTATATAAGCCAAAACACTTTAACTTTACGGGCTTTCCTCTTCTGACTATAAGAATAATAAAGAACACTACAATATTTTCGATAATTTAATAAAAACTACAATGAAATAACTAGCCAAAAAATGTTTTCGACCGCGCCAACGCTACAAGTGCAAATGGAATGACTAGAAAAGTGGAAAATTTTCGAGCCTGTCAAGTCAGAAACCAATGTTGTCGCGATTTTATTACTATTTTTAAAAAATGAAAATTAAGATCAAACAGTTGTAGTGATTTTAAATTAAATCAAGATTTTTGGTTTAGCTCTGGGGGGGGGGCTGCAGCCCGATAGCCCCTCCCCTGGATTCGCCACGGGTGAGAACAATTTGCAAGAATATAGTTAACTAGTTAGACTACTATTGAATAACTGTTTTATGACTCAACTATGAATCTTTCTGAACTGAACTCTCGCACGTCTGCCAATGTGCACTCTGATCAGGGGTGTAGTGGAGTAGGAACGCCGTTCCAGTACTGCTTTTTTTTTTACGAGAAATAAATAAGAAAAAATTGTGAAAACTTTTTAAAACATCGCGATTTTTGCCACCCAGGTTAGAGCGTTCCGGCACTGTTTTCACGGCGCCCCGGCACTGCTTATTATGCGATTACATCTGACTCATGCAAGAGAAATGTATTGATTGATGTTTGTATATATTAAAGTCTTTTTCAGTCTCATTCTCTATGCCCTTTATGCGCTTGCACTAGTTTCACTTTCTTAATCGTTAGTTCGTTGTTATATGTGATTCCCTAAAAAAATAATTAAATTCGCCTACATCCATCAAACCGGAAAGGGCCTTGTCGGTTCTAAAACAGGGATATGCGTGGAACATTCAGAAATTTTGATCCCCGTAACATTTACTTTCTGTTAGTAGCAATCTCTATCCCTACTACTAATAAAAGAGAAAGTCTGTGTGCGTGTCGGTTGTCGGTCTACAGAACAGATTGTTGAAGTTAGAGCTACCAAATTTGATACAGGTATACTTTGGAGGGTGGAAATGTTCACTTCTGAGCCATTCTTTCAATTTTTTATTCAGATTTTAATTGTTTAAAAATTAAGAAAATTCTGAATGTTTTCGGCCATATTTTCGGGAATAACTTCCGAAAGAACTATTGCATGAAAATGATTTTTATATCACTTTAAAGTGGAAATAATTATCTTTCCAATGATATTAGTATAAGTACTGTGCGATAATTACTTTAAATTTTACAAGGTTTTAAATTGTCATTAACTGAGGTCAAGGTTCCTCAAGGAGACAGTTTCACTTTTCGGCCAAAGGTAGGGAGGAAGGGCGGGGGGACGAGGGAGGACGCCGCTAAGTGTTCACTTGTCAACAATGAAAGGGCAGCCATCTTTGGTCATTTGCGGTTAGAAGGAAAGAATTTAAAAAGCTCATCACGCAATCAATAGGAAAATAGCGGTTGAAGCAACAGGAATAATTTTCTGAATTCAGTATAAAATCTGTTAATGATAAAGATAAAGGTGATATTTTAAATTCATTACAATTGATTAATTTCCGTCCAAATTTTTTTGTACATTTCTTGCGTAATGCAGAAAAAAATATTCAAATATAATTACTTTCTAAATGTATTACACAATATGACTGACTAAAATGTTGACATAAATGCAGAACAATACTCTTTACAAGTCATCAGTAATGTAGTTTGTAATATGATTAAGAGAGCTGCTTTGTTTATAAGGAATAAGAAAGTAAAGTCGGATACGAAAAGAACGCGGGTTAAATGTCTATCGCAATTTGAAGTTAAAAATTACTTTGTTAAGGGAACCAGGAATATAAAATTACGCATAAGAGATTAAGTGAAATTATATTCCCGGCGAACAAGCTGGTCGCCGAAGATGACTAGTATCTTATAAATACGCATGCAGTCTGCGTATTTTAGCTGTTTCTAACGCATTACAATTTTAATTTTTCTTACAGATTTCTCATTTACATTCTCATTAAAAGTAATTATAATTTTTCCTTATAAGTGTAAATTATTTTAGTTACAATGGAAAAATTACCAAAACTGGATGATCATATCACAGAATAGATTTAAATCAGCGATATACATTGCAACCATTTAAGGATGAAAATGATTGCGACTAGCATTAACTTTGACACTTTTTAAAAATATAACTAGAAGTCTCAGGAGTAAATCCATGCTAATTCTTATAGTGCATATAGATGAAAATGTTTACAAAAAATTTCAAGACTGTATCTTGAGCAGAAAAAAAAGCCTTAGGGAATAGAAAACACTTGTATCACCAAAATGTAAAATCTGAGAAAAATCCTTTTAAAGTTTGTAAAGGCATAAAACAAAAACTAATAATGCTTGCAGAGCTCTAATTTTTTAGTGTGTTATTTCCCAACTTATAAAATGTACTAAATTTTAACTTAATATGATTTAATATATTTTTCTTATTTAAAATACTATGTTATTAGTCTGCCATCTTTTCAAAACATTGTCTCTTAGCAACTCGAGTACGTTTCAGTCATGGCATTTTCCCTACAGAAAAGTTAATAAAAAACAACAATATTATACCGCAAAGTTTCTAAATAAAAACACTCTGTGTAAAGATTATTATTGGCCTTGAAAATGTCCTTTTTATGAATATTAGGTTGTAATGAGAACTCAAAAAGAACGCAGAATATAAACAAACAGAAACGATTTTATTAGTGAACGTTCAAGTTATGATACTATTTCATCTGAGGAATAGATTTATTCAAAAAATATTTTTAATTAATTAATTTTAAGAATGGGAAAATGCTTCAAAATTAAAACGAAACTAACCACTCTGTCAAATTTTGAGACTGACAACATTCAGAAAATTTCAAAATCTTTAAAACTATTTGGATATCAGACTAAAATTTGGAGTCAAGTTTCCCAATAGTATGGGTCATCGAAAAATGCAAAAAAAAAATTTTCGATATTTTTGTCGTTTTTAGAGTACTGTGTAGCTTTAACCAAACAGAAAGTATCGCGATCGTCAAAGATCACCATTTTAATGAATCTCACATATTTAGACTTCCAACAGTTAGAAAAAAAAATCATTTTTTGAATTATGTCTAGTGATGGGAAAAGACCTACCTGTTTAAATCGAAAACCGGGGAGGGGGGTTCGGTTAACCGGTTTTTTTTTTTTTCGGTTATTTCTTCCTCCCGGTTTAAACCGGTTATTTTTTAAATCCAAAAACCGGGGGGAAACCGGCAAAATCAGCTATCAAAAGATAGGCTCGATTTTAGGTTCGAGTTATGAAGTTTTGAATTTCGTCATCTTAGGCCAATAAACGGCCACCGCTTCCTCGAGGCGGACATTCAGATGGTCTAAAGTAGCCATAGTCAAGCTTTCAATAATTCGATTAGTTTTGGTCGCAGAAGAGTGGAACGTTTTATTTAAAATTTCAGTGTGCCAAAAATATTTTAATAAATATGATTAATAGCAGCGAGGGACTGTATAAAAATTTAGACATATTTTTTTAAAATTAATATACATATAGACTCAAACAACATAAAATACGATTATTTACGTCTGTACTCTCTAATTTCTTTTTTTATTTGTCTACAATACTTAATACAATTCTTAAAATTTTGTCAAAATACTTACTTATTGTATTAATTACTCATTTATTATTATTGCTCATTGTATTAATTACTTATTTATAACCATTACTTATTACATTAATTATTGTATTAATACTTACTTATTGTATATTATTATTAATAAAAAATTCTGTCCACAAACGTTGCTTTTAAAAAAAAAAAAACGAAAATCGGTTTTTTTCAAAAACCGGTTATTTTGAGCGGTTTTAACCTCCAGTTTAAACCGGAGGTTTTAGCCGCCATTATCCATTTCACAGGAAGTGAAATCGGCGGTTAAAATAAAGTTGGTCCATAGTTGAATTAAAGTCAATTTATTGTTCACACATCTACCACATAGAATTATTCTAGATTAACTAAGCTTGCATTACATTCAAGTTACAATATTCAACTCTCTACGCATGTCGAGTTTTGTCCGTCCCTGTGAGAGGGCAAAGCCAACTTCTCGCACGAAGTCTCAAGTCACTCTGTCTCTCGTTCTTCTCCGGAAAAGTCAAAGGTCCTTGCAGCGCCATCCACCGGCAGAAAGGCGAGACAAAATATCATTGTCACAAGGCGAAAAAAACTGGTTTAACCGTAAACTTTTTTTTTTTGTAATAACCGCCATTTCTAATTATGTCTCTGTCTGTGAACACGATAACTCGAAACTGGGATGTGCTATATGAATAAAACTTGGAATATGGTTTTAATACCAATAAAGCAGATCTGTATAAAATTTCGGACGAAATGCGTCAATGACAAGTCTGTTTGTTTGTAAATGCGCCCATAATAGACCGAAAATGAAACGAGGCAGATAGATAAAATTTGACATACGACAGGGGTTCCCATAGGGCTGCCATAATTGTCAAGCATTGATACGGGACGATTAAGTGCTAAATAAAACCAGCGGGAGTGTTCTCCCCTAAACTTTCTCGTATACTCCCCAAAAAGGTTCGTTTCTCCTTCCCCCGAGTGGCTAAAAAAATTCGAACCTACTATTACCCAGAATCCAATGACTATTAGAATGTTTTTCATTATAGTGATTGAAAAATATCTAGGTAAAGAATCAAATTCAAAGAGATGCGTACCGACTAAAACGCATCTATCGCACACTGCTAGGTTTCACTCTTGCCGTCTCAAGGACAAACTGATGTAATTCGCTCCTTTCGCGTGCACAGAAGATTGCTACCAGTATGCATACGCGTGGAGATAACGGATTAGTTTCAATAATAAATTATACAGACTGACAGATAGTCAACCCTTTGATGGATTTGGCCTATACTTCTATACGGACCTACATTCATGATGATAAGACTGTGTACCAAATTTTATCCATCTAGCTATTCAAGTTTTTGAGCTATAGCGTTCACATGACTTCGGACATACAGACAGACAGACTTCCCGATGACGGATTTTGTCCAAAATTTGAAAGAAACCTACAAATTATGTTTAAAGACCACATACTAAATTTCATCCTCGTAGCTCTAATAGTTTTCGAGTTATCGTGTTCACAGACAGACATAATTCCAAAATTGTGTTTTTCGGACTCGGGGAGGTCTAAAACGTGGAGATTCGTCAAAATCTCGAGTTCGAATTTTTTGACGATTACAATACTTTATATACTTCGTATACGAGAAAGTAAAAAAAACATGAAAAAGTGAGTTGGTAATGGTCTGTTTTACCCTGATAAAAAAATCAATAAAATTTAAGCAGACTAATAAAATCAACATCTAGAATAATAATAAAGATGCAAGGCTAGGCTATAGCTGCTTTTTAGGGCAGCCGTAT
Source organism: Araneus ventricosus (assembly GCA_013235015.1). NCBI lineage: Eukaryota > Metazoa > Arthropoda > Arachnida > Araneae > Araneidae > Araneus > Araneus ventricosus. The sequence continues at coordinate 1,687,686 of BGPR01000069.1, forward strand.
TTTAAGATTTATTTTATTTTCTTAATTATATCATTTCCTTCTTTCACATAATTATAAACTTGGGCGGAAGTAATTTTAAACTTATAATGACAAATCAAAGTTGCTTCAGTTGCTTCCGCTTGCAACCTGTTTCTTTCAGCCTACCATTGAGATGAGATTACGGAAGATATTCTCTCCGCAGTTGCATTGTGAGCTCGAATGGCAAATAGGTATTCGCATAGTTTTATTACACATGACTTCTGATCAGTATACTTTGTAGTATATTGATCAGTTCAGCCATTTCTTTTACATACTCAATTTCATAGTTGTTTCGCAGTTTTGGTTGGTATTATTTTCTATATATAAGCTTTTAGATAACTGGTTGAATAGAATCTCAGTGTCGCCAATATCGATGTTTCTTACTTGTAAACAGTTTAGTGAGAAAACGGGACAGATAGTAATACGGGACTGAGTCGTGAAATACGGTCACAGTTCCGTATATACGGGACGCATGGGAACCCTACGTCCCACCCTTTTTACTTTCTCGTATACGAAGTATACAAAGGGAAAGTATTGTTATTGTCAAAAAATTCGAACTCGCGATTTTGACAGAATCTCCTCGTTTTAGACCTCCCTGATTCCGAAAAACACAATTGTGAACACGATAACTCGAAAACTATTAGAGCTACGGGGATGAAATTTGGTATGTGGTCTTTAAACATAATTTGTAGGTTTCTATCAAATTTTGGACAAAATCCGTCAACAGGAAGTCTGTCTGCCTGTATGTGCAAAGTCATGTGAACGCTATAACTCAAAAACTTGAATAGCTAGATAGATAAAATTTGGTACACGGTTTTATCATCATGAATGTAGATCCGTATAAAATTTTAGGCCAAATCCGTCAAAGGGTTGACTATCTGTCAGTCTGTATAATTTAGTATTGAAACCAATCCGTCATCTCCACGCGCATGCATACTGGAAGCAATCTTCTGTGCATGCGAAAGCTATGGAGCGAATTACGTCAGTTTGTCCTTGAGTCGTCCAAGAGCGGAAAATCGGTAAGCATCTCTTTGAAATTGATTCTTTACCTAGTTTTTACTTGCGTACTGGAAGTAATTAATCTCTGTGCATGCATTAGCTGAGCTTGCTAGAAAATAAATATTGCTAAATTTTAATACATACGCATCTCTTTGAATATGATTCTTCACCTAACTATTTTACAATCGCTATAATCTGCAATGAAAAACCTTCTGATAGTCATTGCATTCTAGGTTACAGCAGGTTCGATTTTTTTATCCACGCAGGGGGAGGGGAAATGACAAATTTTTGAGAAGTATACGAGAAAGTTTAGGGGAGGCCACTCCCGCTGTTTTCCCTCGCATACCCCTTGATTATTCTTTTTGTTTTTGCGTACCCCCTACTATCATATCCAACTCCCCACAACCATCCGTATATGCAAATAACTTTTTATCAATAATGTTAAGGTTAGCCCAAGTTAGCTTAAAAGTGAAATGACTCGAATTATTAACATTTGTAGGACTTATTTTTTATTTCACATTTTATTCCATTTTTACAGTAGTATTAATTAAACGCCAAAGCAAATGAAACCAGTGTTTTAATTATTTCGTCTTAACTAAAAGGATAGCTAAATATTACACTTCGTAATAATCAACTATTCAAGTGGTATAGTTATTAAATAGCAGGTATTCACTTGGAGTAAAAAAATTCTCTTTTTTTTATTATTATAAGCTTTTATTCAACTTGAGTGTCTTGTCCACAAATCTTGAGATCGATTTCTTACCTACTTCCAATCGAGCTACAGCTTTGAAATTTAGCACAGTGGTGGGTTTCCGGTGATAATACAATATTATGCAAAACAATTTGCAATCTATACCCATTTTAAACCTCACAAAATGATAGTAAAATTTCAGCCCTACATTTGGGCGATGAAGTTTGAAAGGTGGTAACCTCACGTTACGTAGGGCTGTAACAACACCACTAGACGACACACAATAGAAGGGGGCGCGGCCTGTGAATCATCCCCATTTCGGAGCGGCTTGAGAGTCAAAGGTCAGATCGAGGAAGTGAGTCTTGTTTCGTCTCTCGGTCTGTGTCGCACTTTTTTCAAATTCGAGATGATGTAATCGCAATCGCACTGCGTGAGAGAAATATATACATATAGATGGCGCGTATTGAAACGGCAACCCAACGTGAGCGGCGGCTAGAAAAAGCAAGGAAGAAATGCTGAATTTGACTCAACTGGCAAATTCGGTAATTGAATTTGGTTTACTATGCCTAACATGTCGTGTGTATTCGTGTCAGCCGTCACTAAAAAGTAGAAAATAAAATAAATAAAAAATTTAAGGTATAAACTTTTATTCAAAATGCACTTTAATTGAGAAAATACGTTTATACATTATAATTTCGTCAAAATGAACTCAAAAGTAAAAAATAATTTTTCTGATTACAATAAATTGCATGGTTCAAATAAAAGCGTGGGCGCCTTATATAGCACCTTGCATTTCGTGTATACTTCCTTAAACAAATGGAATATTCCTAGAAGGTAAAGCGCCCACGCTTTTATTCGAACCATGCATTTTATTGCAAATAATTATTTTTTTACTTTTGACTTCATTTTGACGAAATTATAATGTGTCAACGTATTTTCTCATTTAAAGTGCATTTTGAATAAAAGCTTATACCTCAATTTTTTTATTATTTATTTTATTAATCCCTTGAGTTTTCTTGTTTCCACCATTAATAACTTTGATTTCGCATACTCCCAGGGATACGCGTACCACAGATTGGGAACTTCTGACATACGGTATCACCAGAACTGTAATACGTTTTGAAGCAAATCCATCCATGGGTCAACTCTCAGTCTATTTGTGAGGGCGATGACTAAAAAATGAAACGATCTAGATAAAAGAAATTTGATAAGCGGTGTCAAATTTTGGATCGAATCTGTCAATTAAAGAAGTCGATTCGATTCTCTTCACTAGGCATAAAATGCGCCATACCGAGTAAATATACAAGAAAGTTGAGTGGAGAAAACACTCTCGATATTTCATCTATAGCAATATCAAATAAAATATTGTTACAAAAGTCGGCTGGTGGGTGTACGTGAATGCAGATTAACAAGCAGGATAATAAAAAATAAATAAATGACTCTTTATTTTATGAATATTCCAGAAAAAAATCAGAAATTAGCACAGGTAACAAAACTAAGCAGCACTTTAATAAAATAATAACTCAAAGAGGCAGAAGATCACTAGTAAACATCAGCCACAGCACTTTCAATAGCGCTCAATATCTATCAGTTCATAAGCTTCACTGCTGACCAAACTCTAACTGATTGCCCCTTGGTTTGACAGCTTGCTTTTATACCTTTTTCAACAGGAAGTGACGCCACTTAGTAATCTCTAGAAGGTTCTTGATATTTCCCGTAGTAGAAATAGGGTCACAATTCATGAATTTTCGAGAAGTTTCGTTGTCGTCAAAATGGTCGTGAAGGTCGGAATTCATTGGCTTGGCTTCCAGTAAAACCTCTGTAAAACTTTCTTTTCTGCGATAAAATTAGCATGCTAGGGAAACAACTTTACATCTTCGTAACTAAATGTTCGCGTCCTTTCATAGGGGAAGTATAAGGGGAACCGTTCTTTTTACTAGCGTATTGTTATTCACCGATTTGTCATAAATGGTGGCGAATCCAGAAATTTGTTTAGGAATCTTTGAAAGATTAGAGTACAGTGAAACGTCTCTACAATGGCCATCCTCCGTTCCAAGGACAATTGGCCGTTCAGAGTGGTGGTCGCTCTAAAGGGTTTTTATGTTTGGAAGAACAGAATATGTTCAAACAAGCCACTAATTCGCAATTTCTGACAAAGCTCATTATATAAGAATCATCTAATGAAAAATAATACTTTATTCATTTTTATAGAAAAGATACAATTTGTGTTTGCTTGGATCTTTCAGCTTATTCGAATGTAACTTCTTTTCAATTTTGATTTTCAATTGCAAAAGTAAATCCTTAATCGATAGTTTTGTTATTGCTAATTGTTGAAGAATGAGCAATAATATCATCTAATTTTCATAAAGTTTGTTGAGCTGAAAATTTTATTGGCTGACGATCGCAACCCACATCAGCAGCTTCTTTGTCAGAGTCCGAATCTGCACCTGAAAGGCACAAATGAACTCTTGAATGCCCATTCCGGGAATCCGAAGTTCACTTGCCTTTCAAAATGAGAAAGAACTGATTAATTTCGATCTGATTTCTGGTGTTCTTAAGAGTGTGGACTTTGTGATCTTTCTTTCCTCCCTTTTCTCTTAATGAAAGGTCCGAGGTCAGATAGATGAAAGGAATGTATGTCATTGAAGATGAACGGGCTCCAACCCGATCCCTCAGTGGCTGTCCTAGTGGTATATAAACATTAAGTCTATGGGTCATAAATTCTGTTCAAAACAAAAGTGGCCAGTTTTACTATATTAAGGAAATGAAAACTTAAAATAAGTGAAATCGAGTAATTTAAAAGAATAAATGGAATTTTGTGATTTTAATATTTCCTAGGCAACTTGCACACACACCGATTTGTGTAGGTCGACTGAATTCCTTTAGAGGAGTGAAGAAGGGGAGCTCGCACACTTACCCATGGGCTGTCTTAGCAAATTTGAACACCCTAGGCTACAGCAATTTGGCACCAGGAGTGGCGTTAGGCCCGGTACACACGTACGATTTGCGTCGCAGAAGCAATAAAGTCATTTGCTGTAAAAGCCATAAACGGGTCAAAATACATTGAGAACAGCCAGCTTGTCCCCACATACCCTCTGTGGAGAGTATCGCATCTACGATATTTTTTCGACTCGCGAGGAAAGTTTGTCGGAGATGCGACACTCTCTACACGGGGTATGTGGGGACTGGCTAGCTCTTCTCAATGTATTTCGACCCGTTTATGGCTTTTACCGCAAATGACTTGTTTATTGCTCCTGCGATAAAAATCGTACGTGTGTGCTGGGCCTTAGCGTCCGCCCGACAGGGGGAGAAGGTCTCCCCGACAAGGGGAGGTACCCTCTTGAAATTTCGCCAGATCTTTATTTATATACTAGTTGAATACCCAGTTGCGTGAACGGGGTAAAACAATTTCCCCGCCGGAGGGGGGGGGGGTAACAGCATCCCCGAAAAGGGGGCCCTTCCCCCACACACACACACTGGCGCCACCCCATCAAAACCGTAACTAGGAATTTCAGCGCCTATGGCCCCACGAACACATCTATCTTATAAAATAATTTAGAGCAAAAATATTAAATAAACAAAAAATTAATTAAATAAAATAAATCTGATGCCCTACTATGATAACACTACCGCCAGGAGAAAAACTCTGGACATGGTAGCCGCAAGTAGACGAGTCTAAGAAAGGAGGTAAACGGGTATAAAATCAACCGCAACATTTGGCGAACTAAGCACACTTCGTAAGGCGTTTGCGGCCGTAGTACAAAGCGAAACGACACTTTCGGCGGTTCTATCTGCGCCAAATGAAATAAAGCCCTTTCCTTCACCCCCAAAATGCAGTGGAATATCCCGTTTCCATGACGCTCGCCACAGCATGTCTGGTGTTTAGGGTTTTTCTCGTGGCGGTAATACAGCAGATGTCAGCGTGCGGCTACCTGATTTATCATTGGTAATGAAGACAGCTTCTATTACACACACGCATAACCTAGAAGTTTCATCGCTTCTTGAATATTTTTTGAACTGATATACATGTTTATGAAACACTAGTTACAAGCCTTAATCATATTTTTATTTTTAACATAGTTAAAATTGTAATTAAATCATTTTTTGCTTCAGAATTAAAACAATATCATTAAACGTTTAGGCGCCCTTGGGGGCCTATGGATAAGACAACCCTGCACTTACCGACAATGACAAAGTGTCGACCGGCCGTCGGCGATTGTTTCGTCGGCACCATAAACTATCGGTGTTTCCAGTAACACTTGCACACGCACTGATTTCTGTCGACCGATTTTTTGTTGGCATTTCCAGTGCCACTTGTAATTCTATTGTCCCTCGCACACACACCGTTTTCGGTCGGGTGACGGTCTAGTGGCTACTTCTGAAACGCCTCGACCGATTTTTTGCCGACGTGTGTGCAAGCAAAGCATGGCCAGCAAAATCTCGACCGATTTTATGTCGAGTGACACAAACCAGTGTGTGTGCAAATAACCTAAGACTACATAACCGAGTGCAAATCATACACCACAGCCGAAAACAAGTATACACAGTTCCTTTTAAAATCCCCCCACCCACCCCCTCGGACTACAAACAGATTTCTTGAATTGTTCTCGTAAAATTATTAATCATGAGAAAAAAAATAAGATGCATTAAAAAAATATTATTAATTTCTGCATTCGTAAATTTCCAGACCTTTAGTTTAGCATCACGACTTTCATATAAGAATTTTGTTTAGCAAGAAAATTAACTGTCTTACTCTAAAGCATTTTCTTCTCATATGGTTTATGTTTTAAAATCGTTCTTCGCTGATGTTACTTTGCTAATTTCTAGTAAGTTTAAATGGCTTTCTTGAAAAGTGGGGATTAAATTCTAGGATTTACTGCATTTATATTATTATTTGCTAACAACCAAACAGTATGATCAACAAACACACTGTGTTTTCTTCATTTAACCTATCAGGCATTAGAAGAGAATCTGATATATTAACATGTATTAGAAATGAGGAACTGCTAAAAGAAAGATAACGGTTCATGGAAGGCATAAAGAATTCACCTACTCAATAAATTATTCTTAAAGTCTTTACCAGCAGTGTCTGAATAGAGATTTTCTGACCCATAAAATTTGCTTATGCCCTTGTTTAACCATTTAACTTAAAAGCCCGAGAATACTCATACATCGAATTATCGCATTTTTAGTCTTAAAACTAAAATTTAATCATTAATTAGCCTTATAATTTCACACAAAAATTACATAGTACCTATAAACATATCAAGTATTATATTCCTTCTGAAATGAATGAAAACGACAGCCCCTTTCCTAAACAGAAGGGATCATCTTATTAGATAGCAAACAAAGTGAAACAGTTAAGGGATTAATGAAAATAAATAATTCAAAGACCTAAGCCAGTACTTCACAACATTTATTTTCTCCTGTACCCTCAATTAATCTTTCTACTTTTTAGAACCCACTACTGTCAAACTCCCCTCCTCCTAACCATCCCTCTCCAGAAAGAAGTTTTCATTAACGCTTAAAAGCTCAGTGTTCTTCCTTTAACCCATTAAAAGCCAAAACTATAAGGGATGAATTTTTTACTACAGGAATAATATTAATTGTTGATTTGAACCTATATAATGTTATTTATAGTAAAATTGGCAAAGATGGTCTTAGCTTTTGTGTGCTAGCCTCCAATACATTTCTTTACACCTTTGCTCTCGTATTATTGGTTCGAATTTTTCTTCATAGATGGAGCTAGGTGTGCTAGCCTCTAATATATTTTAACTTTTGTTTTCTCGTTTTTAGTCGGCGTCCTATTCCTGCAGCCAACTCGGCTGAGGATGAATTATTTTTTTACATTCTCAAGTTTTATACTGGATATGTTTTTAAAGGTTTTCATTATGCTTGTTTCTTACCTTATTTCTTATATTTCAATTGGACAGATTCAGAGCCACAGAGGGTATATTTTTTGACTTTGTAAGTCTTGCCCTCGACAGAAAATTTGTCCAAATTAGAACTCCTATGGTGGGTGGCTCTTTGATAAAATCCGCCATTGGGGTTCTCTAATTTTTCCATTTTGATTGTTTTTTTTTCCTTTTGTTTTCTAGTTTTTTTCTTTTATGTGTTTTGGCTGTTTTATTATTGGGGAATTTTTGTTGTTTAATTCTTTAATGATGGGTTGGTTAGCTGTAGTAAAATGTATGATGCAATCACTGGATGCTGCTGCGTTTGGCGCGTAAAAAGGTGCATTGTTATTATCGTTGATTACTTCTTCTGTTTCATATTTTTTCTAGTTTTTTTTTCTTTTTTAATGTATTTTATTTTTTTAATTTTCTATTTTTTTAACATTTTTTAATTTTCTATTGTTTGTTTTTGTATTTATTAGAATATGCTGCATATGCGCCATTCTGTATAATATAAAGGATTTAATTAATTTTTAATTAATTCAAGAAAAAATTTTTATTCATCTGTTAAATTTTATTAATTGTAACTGTTAGCTTTTGAAAAATTGAGAGTTGCGTTCGCGCAACATCAGCGGTACATGAGTACGGATTTCAAATGAGTTGAATTGAACACATGAGAAAATACCTTAGAGTTGAATGCTGGAAAACTATTTTAATTTTGATGTGTTTCGTAAAACTATAAATCACTTAACAGGTAATTAATTTATTATCAAATTTTAAGATATTTTTCTTTTAAAAATAACTGATTATTTGCAATAAATAGCTTCTAGCACGAAAAGTTTCACTACAATCATGAAATACACTATAATACAAAGTTTGCATCGATAAACAGTCACACTATGCTTATAATGCAGTCCACTGTTGGCTTCAGAAGGCCCAACTTCTCCATATAATGGCTTTTGAATACTGAACATACTAGGTTTTCCTGTTGCTGATCTATATCTGGATCAATTTCCACTTACCTTTCAAAGGGAATTTGCAAAAAGAAATAATGCAAATTCACATCTAAAATCCAAGAGAGATTTCTTTTACCTTCAGTAATAAACAATCTTAATATTTCCGACGCATTTGTCAAGGTTACATCAACGTAATTAGTAAATAAAGGAATTTCTATATTTTTCCACGAATACCTATCCTGTAATTGATTCCTAAATTGTCGCATAAATCAACTCCTCCCACTTTTGTGTCATACTGTTCTATAGGACGAGATTGTGAGACAAAAACTTTTTTCAACAATGTTCTTGAATAATGGGCCTGCAGTATTGTAAAGCATTATTATGATTATTCAAAACACAGGGTGATTAGAGTTAAAGTTGCAGTTTCAAAGGCTGTAAAAAAAGAACCACTGAGTATACGTGAAGCAATGGGAATTTGTTTTGCAGAAGAAAAAAAAATCATTCAAAAGTTGACCGATAGATGGCACTGTACTCGTGATAAGATGCTAATTAAAAGAGTTAAAAGAAGTGACATGCGCACCGCACATTACACTTGTGATAAAAAGGCGGGGAACATGTAATTCCTGTTATTCTGTGTCCGAGAAGGTAGTCATGACTCTATCATTGAAAGATCGGGCTCTGCTTGTGAAGCTTTTTTACAAGAACGGTGACTGTGCGGCAATTGCATTGAAGAAATTCCGGACATTAAAGGGTTTAAGAGGAGGCTCTGGTCCGAGGACTGCATTCGGTCTGAAGAAGATGATTGATAAATTCGAAGAGTCGGGCTCATTTGACGCGAAATGTGGCAGAGGGAGGAAAGCAATTGCTTCCACGTCAGTGGAGGATGTGGCTACAGCATTGCACGGGGAATTTCCCGAACTTTAGACATGCCTGTCAGCACGGTTAGTAAAATTTTACGAAACATCCTGCAATGCTATCCAATCAAAATTACGCATGTGCAGGAGTTAGTTCCTGCTGACCTGCCAAAACGAGAAGCTTTCGCCCTACAATTTCTTGCTCGAATGGAAGTGGACAATGCATGGCTATGGAACATTTTGTGGACAGACGAAGCCTATTTCCATCTCCAAGGCTCTGTCAATACTCAAAATTGCAGAATATGGACAAGAGAGAATCCGTTCCAAATGCAACCACTGCCTCTTCATTCTCAAAAGGTCACTGTGTGGTGCGGGTTTACGGCAGCATTTATCGTTAGCCCTTTCTTTTTCGAGGAGATTGGTCCTTCGGGTCATGTAACCTGACTAAGTGAATGGGACACGTTATCAATCTCTTTTGCGAAACCAGTTCATTCCAGCACTGCAACAGCGCGGATGTGTGGATAGCACAATTTTTATGCAAGATGGCGCTCCTCCGCACATTGCAACACCAGTGAAGCAGCTGTTGAATCTGCATTTTGGAAATGACAGAATTATCAGTCGCCATTTCCCAACAGCCTGGCCGCCACGATCACCTGACCTGAACCTTTGCGACTGCTGGCTGTGGGGTTACCTAAAAGATGTTATGTACGGGTGTCCGATTGCGAACTTAGCCGAGTTGAAAACCGCATTACATTCACAATATCACCACTAAAACACTCCGATCTGTTGTGGAACATGCTGTTTTGCACTTTCAGTTCATAGGAGAAAACGGTGGGCAACATATTGAACATTTCTTAAGCAAGTCGAAGCCGACTTCCTTTTCTTGATGGTTTCATCAGTGTTTGCTTTTTCAACGGTTTTTGGCCTAGGGACAATTAAAAACCGATTTTTTTTTTCCCTGTCCGCTGAGGTACCACCTTGTCGTGGTGGATGGGCTTTGCACAAAGAGTGCCACAACAACATGCCACGTCTTTTGATTAGCATATCTTTTAAAGCAATCGTTTTTTAACATCTTATCACGAGTGCAGCGGCATCTATCGGTCAACTTTTGAACTATTTTTTTTTTCTTTTGCAAAACTAATTCCCATTGCTTCACGTATACTCAGTGGTTCTTTTTTTACAGCCTTTGAAACTGCAACTTTAACTCTAATCACCCTGTATTATCATTCCTTTTTCGCCACCAACTTTTGCATTTTCTGGAGAAATAGCTACAAAATCGATTTCATTCTTTTCATCATGATCAAAAAATCTTTGAAGAGCATCTTCTAATGTAAAATATATATCGTTTTAGGCAATTCTTTGCTTGCCGAAGAAGAAAAATTACCTTATGTCTAATGGTGAGAGTAAGTGGCTGAAGTACTCTTTTCCTGCTGACGATGCGTCAGCGCAACACCTGTTTTTTCAACCCCATCCAGGAAACCACAAACAATCGATTGATGGAATTTTGTGATAAGCATTGACCTTGACAAACAAATAGATCACATCTAACATTCATGTTTCTTGAATTGTATTTTTCCTCCGGAAACACCAGGTCGAAAAAGAATATGGAGGCCTTTCTAGGAAGGCGCCATTTTTTTTCTCTTGTCCGAATCAGATCGGCAATATTTTAGCCCATCTTTTGATGGCAATTTTCGTTTCTTTTTTATTACGGATTGAAAAGAACTTTGGAATGAATAGGGGATAATAGCCTCTCGTTTTTAAAAATAAAATCATCGTTCAAGGCAATAATTTTTTTACCGAAATATTCTCCATATTATGCCCTACTTAAAAACTGTTATTAACAGAAAATTTGTTTGGTAGATAATTTTCTTATAAGCATTTATTTTGACCGTTGCGTCAATGCAACACCAGCGGTTGATGGGTTAAGCAGCATACCAAATTGTGTCTTCTGAAATCTTGAGAATAAGACTGAAGCTCTAATGCCTGTTGTTGCCAATAGGATACAAACTGAAATTTTTATTAAATCAATTTACAGTCTATAGATGGCAGTCCGAGTGCAAATTCATGTTTTTCACTTGAGGCAGCATTTTTCCTCAAGTGGAGCTGCATCTCCCCTTTCATGAATCTTTTAAGCTTTGTATTCCTTATCTGTATTATTTATTCATATTCATCTTGTTTCATATTATAGAATTCTATCAAGGAAATTTTTTTCTGAAATAAAGCCCAGCAAACTGTTTTTTAGCCATAAACCATACTTAAAACAAAAAAATATTTTCCCCACGTTTTATTGAAGTAAAAAAACATTTAAAACCAATTTTTGAAAAATCCAGCTTTTAAGGGTTAATAATGTTAAGGGTTTAGATTAGCATAAGTTAAATTATTTGAATTAACAGGGATTTATTTTTGATAATAGTGTGAATTCCATGTCCTAACGAAAAGAACATTAAAATAATTTCTCATTAACTTATGATGAAAGTTAAAAATCACTCATCACGATAATCAACTATTCAAGGAGAAGACAATTTCAATGCAATCCCCCTTGAGCTTGTTGCATGAAGTTGAGTTTTACAAAATTAGGTTCAAATGAAGACAGATATAATCTCATGTCTGGAGCTGCGTCAACCTTTCTGTGATACTTGTTCTTAAACAGATGCATAAGATGAGCATTCTTAAACGGTATTAAATATTTTCTTACTTTACCACCGAGTTCTTGGAATTCTTCTTTCACTGTTATCCAGCAAGCTTTCACTTTTCACATGAAAAACCTGGGGAAACAAAATTTTATGCTTTTATTTCTCTTATTTTATTTTCCTATGTTTTTCGCCATTACTTTTGCATATCTCCGACTGGTTTGCTGTTTATTCCTGGGTGTATATACACCACAGGTTGTGTTTAATTATATTAATGCCCCATTTTAAAACTCAAGGGCTATTTTGGAAAGGACATCATAAATTTGAACTGCGATCAGATAATGAGGATGAGACCTGAGCTGGCACTTCCGTCTCCAAACTTCTGTTCCACACTAATGGAACGAAGTTTGGCCTACAATGTCGGATTTAACATGCCCAGGCCCACATACATGATGGATCTTCAATGGAATCAGGTTTCAAACCTCTGGCCTCAAAGCTGAGACCTTATCACTAGGCCACAGCAAGTTGGCAAACCTTTGATCTAGGCTATCAATATTCAAGGTTGTTTTACATTTTCTTATATCATCCATACAATTAATCCTTTAATGATATATTTGTTCTAAAATAAAATTTGAAAAAGTTAATGAGGCTACATTTAACAAATTCAAGGAAAAGAAAAAAAATCTGGAAACCTAGCTATATCCAAATCACAATCATCCCCGAATTTACTTGCACTTCAGTTTTATAAACTGCATTTTTAATATTATTCATCACTTTTCCACTGAATAAAATTTGAGCAACAGTACTTTTCCCTCCTCAACTATGCATGCTAACCTATAAGATATTTCTCATATAGTTTCCTGGATGATGAAATGAATCCATAAGCAATATTAGCCATTAGTTTCGAGAGATTAACATCCCATTTTGAAGCTAAATGAGGGATACTTTGGAATGGACCTTAATTTTGAGCCAGGGTCAGATAATGAGGATGACAATCCATATCAACTTCAGGATATGAAGACAAATTTGACTGCACCAAGCACACATATATGACAGACCTCCAGTAGAATCAGGTCTTGAACCCAAGACTCTGTGACAGTGACAAGAAATGACAGTCAAAGCTTTAACTATTTCCCAGTGATATAGTTAAATCATTTATATTGAGCCATGCAGAATTGGTTGGTGGAGAAAATATTTACAACAAAAATGCAATTTTGTAATATTTCTTTAAAATATTTGGAAACTACAAGCACTACTTACAATAGTGCAAATGGAATGGGACCTATTACTTAGAAAGGAGATGACAAGTTTTAATTCCATAATTGTTGAAATTTTAAAGTTCAGCCATCAGGACGGGCTTATAATGTTGACCATAAAATACTAAATACAGTAAAACCTGTCTATAACAATATTGTAGGGACCTAGAAATCATATTGTTATACAGATTATCGTTATAGAAACTTTGAGGATTTGTGCATCCAATATTTATGTGGGTGTGCATGTATTAATACACTAACAGTCCATATTGTGATTATTAATCCATCTAACAAAAAATCGCCGATATAAAATTGTATTTTGTAAACATAAAATATACAATTTTATATACAGATAAAAAAATTTTTTAAGAACTTCAAAATGTCAATTTTAGTTTTTTGTCATTTATGCCACCTTTAAATCACTCTCGTTTGCAATCCACTTTACTTATTTATCACATCTGCTTTTTTTCAAGAAAGAAGCTACAGTCGGACCTCTATTTTGCGAACTTTTTCTAGGAACCACGAACATTTTGTGAATTTCTTCGTAAAATAACCACCAAATAGCGAAGTGCATTCTCTATTTAACAAACTTTTTCTTGTGATGCAATATTTTTTTCTCCCCATTTCTCAAAATATTTCTAAACACTTCAAACTTATTCTTTCTTTTAACACATTTTATGGTGATCAATGACCTTGAAGTTGGAAAATGTCAAAGCGAAAGTGCTTGAGCATCAAAGAAAAATATTTAATTCTTCATGAGGTGGATAAAGGCGTGAAAAAAAGATTTTGCTTTAAAATTTGGTATTCCTCCAAATAGCTTATCAACGATAATAAAAAAAAATCGTGATAAGATACAAAATTATGATTCGTCGAATTCTTGTTCAAAACGTTTAAAAGCATGTGTCTATGAAGATGTGGATGAGGCAGATTTGAAGTGGACAGTGTGAAAAATAAAGACAATAGAGCAATGAAGACGAAGATGGAAATGACCATTTCATGATGCAGAAATCAACAAACCTTTTGTATGATGAAATGCTAAAATTCATTAATTTTAATATAAAATTATTTTTTAAATTGAAAATAAAGTGTATTCCTGGACAATGTTTTGTTTTATTCTTGTTTTCCTTGCAGATTTCTTTTTGATACGTAAAATATATAAAACAAATAGATATTAATTTACAAAATAAAGGTGCGATTAATTACTTTAATAATATTTAGTGATTATGAATTTAAAAAACGAATTTTCCATATAACGAACTTTTTTTCGGGATTTAGCGACTTCATTAAATAGAGGTCCGACTGTCAACTGAAAAATTCATTTTTAGCAGCATCAACTTGCTTTAGTTCTTGATAAATTTCTGAAATTATTTGGAGCTTTTCTTCAAGTGCTAATGCTCTATGTCACACCATTCTAGATTCAAGGTGATAACATATCAAAAGCAAATCTGGATCTCCCTGCTACAATAGGCTACTGTTTCTACCACCAACTCCTCCATTTCCTGACCCTAGTGCATTGTTTTCCCAAGAGAAAAAAAAAAATCATCAGGATTATGATGTATCAGCTTTATAGAGGCAAAATTATCACTGTAGGCAGGTTGAAAATACCTTGAGCAAATCGGAATTGACCCAGGACCAAAGAAAATATCGTTCTAGGCAGGTTTAGCGTTACAGACAGTATAGTTATACACAGTTTGAACATACATGAATTTCATAAATAATGTTCAGTAGATGTGAATACTTTAATAGCAAATTAGACCTGCTTCCGAGGGATAAATTCAAACTTGCAACCTTCAATAAACACAATCAGTAATGAACATACAAAATTAACTGTGTGTTCAGGAAAAGACCAAAACAAAATTTAAATGATTAGAAAAGGAATATTTTTAAAATTTGACTAGAACAGCTGGAGGAAAAATTCCAAACTGAAACTTTTGACCTTCACACCTCAGTTTGAAGTTGCACAAAAGCTACTGGGAACTAATCTAGTAGTTTTTCCCCGATCAGGTGACAAGGACTTCACCTGCACAAAATACCATACTTGCATGCATAGGGATGCTTGGCCAACCAATTAGGAAAGGCATCTGACCACTCAGCAGATCTTCAGTTCTCAAACCCTTGATATAAAGATGTGAATGCCACTTGTCCAGCAAAAATAACTATTTTTACTTTGAACAAAAGTACCAAAATCAAATTATTTTTAAACTTTACTTTAAAAAATGAAACTTGTTTCACTGTTGTCTAATTAATCCTCCAAGTTGGGAAATTCTATTCTTCATGCTAAGTCCTTACATGGTTAACCACATTCATCCATACAATTAAAAAAAATGTATGACAAATTGTTCGGATCACAAAAATTCCAGCAAATATCAAAAAAAGGTTCATTCACTTTAAAAGGCCTTTTGTTGTTCCACCAAAATAATACTACTAGAAGGGTTAAAAAAAATAAAGTTACAAATGTATTCAAGATAGAAACTGTGTAAATGAATGAAGATGTATTGAAGATGGGAACTGTGTAAATGAAAAATCTTTCAATGAAGCATTCGTTTCAATTATACGTTACAAATAAACACAGGATTTATATGAAATATTTATTTAAAAAAAATGAGTAACAAATGATGTTGATGTACATTTAACATAAGACCAAAAAGGTTTAAGTAATAAAAGCACAAACATAAGAAAAATGAAAAATAGGGAACACAGGAAGTATTTTTCCAGGTTGACCTTGAACACAAATGCAAACAAAAATGCATCTAAAAGATTCAAAAGTTAAACCATTGGGTAACTTGCTTGAGTTGCAATTCCACACTGGTTGTCCTTATTACGTGCCATCTTAATGTAGCCACTGTCACCCCAAGATGTGCCCCAGCTGAAATAAAAAGACCCAGTCAATAAACAATTCTATTTTCACATTCTGTTAACAATGCATTTAACAAGCAACATAATTTGGTAATTCGACATTAACAGAAATGAAATTAGGATATCGGAAAAATTCCAGCATCAGCTACATGAGCTGACCAGACTACAAAAATGTAGAATAACATTTTACGGTTTCAGTTATCACATTACAGATAAAATTGCTGAAATGCACTTTTACAATATTAAATAATTCTGAAACAAAAAAAAACATTGGTCTACATCATGACATAATTGCAAGCAAAAAATTGCCATTATACGATGAAATTACACATGCAAAATGATTAAAATTAAAAACTATTAAATGATAGTCTAGTTTAGTAAGATATTTTTACTAAAAAAAAAAGGCAAAGATCAAAGCAATTTAATATTTAATGATGAATCATTATATTTACTTCCAAAATGCAGTAGAAATTAAGTCTTCTGTTTGTTTTAGGTTTCTAATAAATAAATGCAAAAATCATTTACCTGTTTTTAACAATCCAGTAATCTTCTCCATTGTTGTTTGTTCCATAACCTGTTACTAAGACTCCATGATCGAGCTCTTGACTACTGCATTCTGGTTCATTATATACACCTAAAAATGAAAGTACATACAATTTTTTGGCAATACATATTTAAATATCTATAAACAGTTTGGAGTAACTAAATTATGTTTACATTACTAAAATTGGCATTCTAAAAAATAAACAGGAAAGGAAAAAGCACTCTGCTAAAAGACTTATTTGATGATCTAAAGAACATATTTTTATATAATGAACATATAATTTCTTTACTTTACAATATATTCTACAGATGCGGAAGCACACTTCTGAGGGTCATATAACAAATTAACTCAAATAAAGCAGAATGTGCTTTATTTGAGTAGAGAAGTCAGAAAGTGCTTAAAAGTGTGACGTACATCACAGAGCAAACACGGTCTTTGCAGAACATTTCATCCTTTAAAAAAAAAGTAAATTCTGACCAGAAAGTAGAATTGGAAGTTCTTTCAAATTTTATGATGTTCATATCAGTTTTTCCATGCATACCACCTACAGAAGCAGGGGGAAAAAGCTCTGTTCTTTGAGTATACTATTTTTATTGACTGGATTTATAAAAATATTGAAGAGTACAGAAAAAGTGATTCATTTTTTAAAAAAGGCCATTAATGAGCTTGAATCAGAGATCCCCAGATTAATGAAATTTATAGTATTTAATATTTCTATTCCCCTGTCGGAAACAATTTGTGAATCGTGGGGATCCACAATCAACAAAATTGTTCAAAAAAGACCCATCGCAATTGATGGGGATGACGCAGCAGTTGAAACTGAAAAAAAGAATGTTTATTTCAATGGTGCCCCACCTGGCCATAAATCTGTCAGAAAGTTGTTAAAAGCGGCCACTGTCACAATGTACGGGCCAAATTTTCATGAATATTTTGTGAACAGTACTTCCCATTAATGTCACAGTATCAGACTTCAAAAGTCGTTGACAGAATTGCAAATTCTGAATGTATGCCTTGGTTTTAAATAATTAATTTTAATATGTTTTGTCATTAATTAATAAAGATTCTACTGGTTAATTAGTATTTTTATATCTATTTTGCATTTTACTATGGTCTGCCAAATTTGGGCACACTGCCTGCAGAACATTTCCAACTGTCTGAGGTGTTGCAGACCACTGGATATAATTCTGCTCCTAGGACATACAGGCATTCTACACCAGGTCCGTTATTGAATATACAGAAGCTGTAGTGTAAAATGCAATGGTTATTTGAATATAGCAAATGAAAGAATATTTATTTAGGCAATGCACAATGACAGAGAAAAACAATCCAAAACAAATTCTGTCATACAAATAACTGTCAATGGAATCAACAGCTAAAGTAAGTTATGAAAGTAACCCAATTAAACAGCAATATCAAAATAAATGGCACTTTTGAAGGTAAAAAATTTAAATCTGAAATTTAGACCAGAGGGGGAAAAATTATATCGAATTAGTGAAATGAGGTGCAGACTTGAGTGGATATAAACCATTCTGTTCCCATCGCTCTCTTTTGTGATGACAACAAAATAATCGTATATGTACTGGGAAAGAAGACGGATGGTATGGGGAATGCAGGAGATACAGATAGAGATGAGATGCAAGAGTTACGTGGAAGGAAGCAGAGGATGGATACATAAAATTTGTGGAGCAACATTCATTATGTTAGCAAATGATTTTATGAGGGTGACTATCCAGCATGCAGAAAAAACATTTTAATTATATGTGTCATGTAGCTGCAAAAGTGGCCATCTTCAAATAAGAAATGCTTCAAGAAAAGTGGATTTTCAGTCGCATCTAGTCAAAATGAAATTTAAAAAAATAAACTGCATAGCATTTAACGCATTTAGACAATGTGTTCTAGTATGCAATTTATAATGGCGAGATATTAAAAGGGTCAAATAGACTTATAATCTTTCAAAAAATGTGGAGATGCCCACTTTCATAACTACACAACACAATGTCAACACACTAAGAAATGCAAAATTTTTATGTGATGCTATGTATGGCAATTTTAAAATACTGTTTATTTCTCCTGATATATAAAATTGCATGAGTTTTAATTCGAAACAATCAATAAAATTACCGATATTATTTAATTGTAGCCTATAGGTCAAAAAAGCATGACCAACAGATTTTGCATGTTGCAATTTCTACAGATGACATAAAACATGAACAGTTAAAAATTTCTCATCCAGCATCAACCAGTTGCCACTATTGCAAGATAAAAGAGATTCTACTGTACACCCATCATTTTTCAGTATGTTAATAAATGCTTTTGCTTTAAATTTGATACCCCCATGGGTGCCACTCTTCAAAATTTACAGAACTGCACTTATTTTTTAAAATAATTAACACAGTCTAGAGTTCTTTACCAGTATTAAAAGAAAAAACTATATAAATGATTTAATGTTAAAGCAACTAAATAAATATTATCAATTGAATATAAAAAAGGAAGAAAATATATGGATACTTAAAAAAAATCAATCTTTCAATTGTTTCTAAATCAACATTTAAACACACTTTTGATTAGGTACTTCTTGATTATACTAGACTAGATAGATATTTACACCAAATAAAGGTTTACTTATTATTATCATCAATATTTAGAGATGAAAACAATTTTTTTTCAGCTTATATTTGCTATTTCTTCATAAAAAAGTTTCTTATTTTTGTAGCCTTAAGATTTTCTTTTACTTTCTGGTCAGACTTGGGGTTTGGGTAAACTTTGCCATTTTTATCTTTCTTTTATTTAATCCTTCTGGCTGAGTGCTTGCTTTGAAGATTGATTATTTTCCCCTCTTCTTTAAATTCTCATGGTATATTCTTCTGGCATAAAAAAATGTTCCGCCTCATCTTAGGAATTAGTGTTTTACTTTTTTTGCCCCGACTCTTCAAATAATATTCGATCAAAATGGAAGCTTTATAGTTTTGAATAGTTAGGGATGTTCTATTATCTGTAACGATATTGTCTATGATGTTAAATGTGATATCAACCAAAAGACCAGAAAAAACATTCATTACAGCTTTAATAAAATGAGACAGAATTCTATCTTTTTGCAGGCATTTTCTTCCATTTCAAAAATTTGCAACCACCAGTCAACATCAATTCTGCCACCCTCTTTTTCCCATCCATCCATGTCTATTAAGTCGACTCTTTCATCCATGATATACATCTTAACTTCTTGTATAAAAGAACCCATATCATTTTCAGGAACAACATTAGGCAGCATTTCTCCCAAGCTTATGAGTGCCGATAAGCATAAACTTTCTTTGCTAAACTTAGGATTCAATGCAAAAAAAATACAACAAGCATTTGCTATTTAAAGGAAAGTTCTTTAAAATATATGTGCTTGTTTACGGATATACCTATCTTTAAAAAACTAATAGCCCCACTTTTACTTTTTTAATAAGGCCATATGCAGTTTTCTCCACATTTAAATATTCATCATTTAGTCTTTTCTGGAAGTACTTGAAAGTCTCTCAATTCAGCCACAGATTTGGGAATAAATTTAGACTTAAGAAAAAATGAATAAAAAGTCCTTAGGAAATCAAAAAGTTCTGCATGAACTTGGTGTAAAATGGGCCTTTCAAAAAGTCAAACTATTTCAAATAATAGTTTCACCTTTTCATTAAGGTTGGGCAAAAATTCCCTGTAAAAAATCCAGT
Source organism: Araneus ventricosus (assembly GCA_013235015.1). Lineage (NCBI taxonomy): Eukaryota > Metazoa > Arthropoda > Arachnida > Araneae > Araneidae > Araneus > Araneus ventricosus. Next base: position 1,708,088 of record BGPR01000069.1, read on the forward strand.
TAAATAATGGAACTTTTCATAATGAAAGAAAAGAGTGGATATCACAGCATCTTTTCTAGGCATACTCCCATCAGATCTTTTGCATTTTATTCTATTTTATATAGTATGTATGCTTTTCTTTGATCTTCAAAAATTTTGCAATGATGGAAAATTGCAATAAGCAAATCATGGTATTTCTCCGTTTCTTCATTGGATAAAAATCTTGCATAGTACAACATCAAAGCATCTTTTAAGGAAAATAGTCTATTACATATAGTAAGCATCTGTAAAAACCGGTTGCCAATTGGCCTTACAAGTTTCAAATTATATTTCAAATTCATATTCTGTTGAAGTCTAACAAACAGTTCAGTGGCTTTGGGCGATTCAGTAGAACCCATGATTATCCCAGACAATTTTATGTTCAATTCTGAATTTACTCTCGTCTTTCTTTTCCAGCTATGCATTAATTCATATGAAACTGTCTCATAAGAAAAACTCAGTCAAAAGTCAATAAAAAAAACAATAAATGCCTTTTACTATATAATTTCTACCCTATAAGACATCCCCTTCTGTGAACCAGGAAGTAAAAACTTGCATCAATAACTTTCACTTGAATAAGAAAATGTAATACCTTTTGAATAGAATTGGAAAGACTCGTGACTGGCATCGATAGCTACAGAGAGAGGTCCTACAGTTGCAACAGCTTCCATCAATTTTTGTTCATCGCCACTGGGAATGTCTACAAAACCAGTATCAGTAGCACCCCTGTCCTTCTTTCTGTAATGGCATCTACCTTGCTGCAAGGATAAAAACAAAATATTATTGTTAATCAGTACATAATTAACATTTGATTTCTCATTCTGAAAATCCCATAAACATCACAAATGTATGTGCTTAAAATTTAAGAAATTAATAATTCATATTCATCATCTGGCAGAAGAAATTGGAACAGAAAGACATTTGCTAGCTTTAACAAGATATTAAGAAGTTTACCAATGAATTAGGCTATGCTTAAAAAGTAGCCAACTTAAAAAATAATAAATTAACATTCAATATTAAGTTTAATTCATGGTGAATATACTTAGATGAAGAATACTGCAAATATATAAGAAATTAAACATCGCAGTTTTAATTAGAAATATATCTGCCGAGTGTGTGATTGAAAAGAATATGTATTCTGTTGGATATACTGTGCTTCCCTGCCACAAGAAAATAAAAATCTGTTGGATCTTAAATGTGTCAGTCGTTCTTTATGAGATGAGTATAGATCTCATTTTAGTGTACAATTATTTTCTCCCGATAAGATTGTGCACCGAGATTGCACAACTGGCTTCCCCTACCTACCAATAAATCAAAATCATTTGAAAAACTTAAACCATCACTACAGAGTTAAATAGATATCCATGAAGAAACCCAATCAACCAACAGCATATGTGGGCTAAACAGCTATTCAGAAGGATACTCTGCACTGCCTAATCATCCTGAGAGAACAACCGACTATCGTCTATAAACTGTTCACATATTCAAAGAAAGATCACTTAAGGCACACAAAGTGACCTAGATAGGAATAGAGGCAAAAAAATGTTGTAGGTCCAATTTTCACCTTTAGTTGAACTGCCACGTCCAGCAAGCTAAGTGAAAGAAAATTTGGAAGCTTCCTAATGGCATTAAAATTTGGACAACCATATACCAGGAGGCTAACTGTTCCCTGGCCCAAATCACAGTCACAGGACTTTCCAAAAATTTATTTTTGGTAGATTGGAAAGCATCCATGTGCAGTTAAGATTTGGTTGATGAAAAAGTCATCATAGCATCTTCTATTATAACAGCTAAACTGCTATAATAAACTGATAATAAAAGCTAAATTTCAAAGTAAATATTATGCATTTTTAAGTTTGCAGTCTGTTTTTGAAACTATTTGTAGTTACAGTTATTACCTTTGCCTTGTAGGGATAGGCTTCTTCAGTATCAATACCATGATTTTCCTTGATGTACTCAAAAGCTTGGTCCATCAATCCACCATTACAGCCTTCATTGCCAAATTTGCCAGAACAGTCAACAAGATTTTGCTCACTCAGTGATACAAGTTTACCTGTTTTACGAAAATTTTGGCCTTCTAAAGCTCCAGTCTGAAAAATAAATTAATAAATGGTAAGTAATATTAAGGTATTAGATTTAGTTAGCCACCTATTTAAGTTTAATAACTGCAGTAAAATCATTACATTAAATTAAGTCGCACTTGACATGAAAATAAGATATTACATGCAGAAGCCCTAAATATTTTATTTTAATTTATAGAAAAGCCACTTATTACTAATATCTATGGTTTAAAAGAAATATTTAAAAATAATTTCATAGAAATAACACTATTACTAATAACAGCAATTTGTAGCATGAAACTTTACTAACAGTTTTTTTTTTTGAAAGAACCCCTTTTCTTTTTTTGTTCTGGAAGTAAGAAAATATTTAATTCCATTTTTAAAATTTGAAACAAAGGAATGCAAAATTCTAGCCAAGTTAATTTGGGTTAAGAGAAAACATTTAAAATGAAAAATAAAAATGATAATATTTAGGAGACTAATATAATAGTTAACGCATAACAATGAAATGGTTAAAAAAAAGCACATTAAAATAATCAAAAGCATTTTTGTCCTCAATTTTTGCTTTACATAAAGCTGGAAGGATAATAAGTGGAATATAGAATGACAAAAATATTAATCAAAAATTTCATATTGACAAAATAACTGAAGATAATATTTTCTAACCATAATATGAGGGAAAATAAAAATTGAAAATTCAGGTAAGTCAAGGTGATATTACTATTCATTTCAAAGAAATATATAGTAACTGGAACTATTTTTATTTTATAACAGACTAGCAAGCTTTGTTCAATAAAATCCGAAGTAGTAATTGCCAACTGTGAATTTTCCTCCAAGTTTTTGTACATCTTAAACCTTTGGAGCAAGTGGTACTGAAGAGTTAAAAAATGAAGCTGTTAAAATTTCATCTTTTGTACTGAATTATGCAGAGAATTTGAAGAAACAAAGAATAATGCTTATAATGCATGTTTCTCACTCAAGATTACAACAGTTTCTACAACCAAATTAATTTTTCTATTTAAATTAGTAGTTCATTACAACTTTTAAAAGCTGTTTTTGCAGGACGGTGAAATCTTTGTTATTACATTAGACAATTATACTTCAAAGGATTGCATGAATATTACTATATTGAACAAACATCAATTATATGAACTCTAAAAAATTCCGTCATTGAGTCATTTTTCTCAATATTGCAATGAACTCTAGCTTACAATTTCAATAAGCCATCAGTACAGGTATACACTGATATTTATTTCTATTGATGATATAAAACAATTTACAATTTTTAATAACTTACAGCACTGAAGGACCAGCATGAGCCACACTGTTTTTGATCCTTAACTGGAGTAACATAACCTTCTGCAGTCCAATTAACATTTTTAGGAAGCTGGATGTTGGAGGGGGTTAAGAAAGTAGAACCTTGAGAAAGACTTTCATTGTAGTTGCGTTTGTAACCATTTACAGCTGCTACAAATTCATGATGAAGCTGAAATATGAAAATAATTTTTCGTATTGTTAGAAAAAACACTTCATGAATGAAAATTTACTCAGTTTGTAAGTAACTTCTTTTCAGGCATTTTATAATTGCTTTCTCATTTGCACTTAACAGCTTAAAAAGTTTCTGGCAAGTTATGTTTCAATTCAGGCCAAGACCTACATTCAAACTCTGGAAAATGGCTAGCGAAATACAGTGGCGTAGCTGCAAATTTTGCTGCCTCGGATGAACTTGCAACGTGCCTTCAGAATTTACATAGGGAACACAAACCTCAAAATAAAAATAATTTCCAGGGGGGGAAAAAGAATCTTTTTATTAATAACACAATTCATCATTTGATGTTCTCGATCTTAATGGATATGTTTTGAAAATGCCTGCGAACCACTAGCCTTTTTTTCACAAATTGGCAATTGGCCGCTGCTCTTCTTCGTTAAAAAATTGTTTTCCTGTATATCAGATCTTGCCACCCCTTTCAAAGTGCCATCTGGGGCAGACAGCCCCTTCAGCTACACCAATGCTGAAACGTCTTACAAAAACAGCAAGATGCATCTTCATCGAGCTTATCGTTGATTGGAACCACATGTTAATGTGTTAGAAATATTTAGGAAATATTACACAATAATGGCAGAATATTTTAAAGGCAATACTGGTTTTTTGAGAGACAGCTGTGTGGAAGAATGTGATAACCTGGCCAAGACAATGCAGAAGGGGGAGGGAAGAGGGATTTGGTTTTTAACAACAATCTAGATCGGATTAATATATATAACAAAACTCACACAAATTAGCTGTGCAATCTTTATCATTTCATAAATGAAAACACACATTTGTTTTCATTAATTTTTTAGGTGTACAGATTTTTGGATATTCACCAGCTGGCTATGGTATGGGTTGTCGGTCTTCTTATATAGCCATTCATAGATAAATTAACATATGTAATAAAAAACATTCTAGTTTAAAGTGTTTATTTAAGCATTCAAACCATTTTAGTTTTAACTAAAAAAGAAAATCCAAGTTATTTTTTAAAGAAAAGCCAAGTTATTTTTTAGTATATCACTTAAGATCAATCTGAATTTGTTACACATTTACTGATGCAAGAAACGTTAATCTATAATTATTTCAAAAAAGAATCTACATAACTATCCATAAATTTAAAAAAAATGTTGAATAGATTAGCAGCCCTGTTTATTAATGTAAAGCAAGGTTTCCCAAACTGTAGGTTGCGACATTAAATGAGGTTGTGTAGAAACGATAAGAGATGCCAAAACTTTAGCAGAGCTGTCTTTAGAATAATAAAGAACAGGTAAGCCAAAAAATTTATAGTAATTTTGAGTAAGAGCTGAAATTCAGATTTGTTCAACAACCATTAAAAATTAATAATGTTGTAACTTAATAAAGGTAATTTAAGTTGTTTTCTTATAAAATTCTCATCTTTGAGTTATTATAAGAGATAATAAATAAATTTATACATGGATGAATATATCAACTAGAAATAAATGATAAGGACATTTTATTCCAACAGAAAGCATACTCACCAGATCTCCGAACTTGTTCATAGCTAAACTATATGATTTTTGACCAGTTAAATATAGCTTATTATGATGAGCTATTTTATGCTTATTTTCCATGAACACTTTCATCCTGAACACGTCTTCTGCTTCCTCATAGAGTTTATCTTTAAGAAAAAAGAAAGAAATATTAAGACATTGAGATTTCATATTTCTACACAACTAATTTTTTTTCTGGAAAAATATTCCAACCGAAAAATAATACTCTTGCAAAATATAACGTTAACTTAGTTGTGCAAATCTACTTATTTTATACTTACTAAATTCTGCTTTGAAAGCTTGCCATTCTTCTTTAATAACATCCAACTCAGAAACATAACAATTTCCTATACTAATTGCAGAGGACACTAAAATGGCTAAACATAGGAAATTCATCCTATAAAGCAAAAAAGCATTTGAATATTCAATATAAGAATATTAACTTTCAAGCACAAAGAATGAAAATCACTAAAATTTCATAAATAAGTGTGACATAACACATAATTATATGTAACAAATAGAGCAAAGATTTTATTATCTTGATGATGATTCAGCATTTTTTCTAGTAATTAGTAACTCTCTACTGGAATTATGGAATAAATGAAAACTCGTATTTTAAGAGATTGTGATATTTGTTTTAACACCAAAATGTTATTTTTGTACAGCTATGCATTTTTTAATACTTGACCATTTCTAGGACAATAGTGAAAATGCATTCAACTATCATCTTCATTTAGGGTACCCTTTATACAATAACATTTATGCTCAATGAAAACTGTTACCCATTAATGGAAAAGCATTCTCGTGCTTTCATTAAAAAAATAAGAACTTTACTATTCCCTGTCAATACCTATATAACTTACAAAAGGTGATTTACATACAGATACACAGAATTCACTAAAAAAACATGATTTTCATTAAACATTTTGATCCACGATACAAAAAATTTCAATTGATGTCCGACTCAACAAAGCATTTAGAAATCTAGAAACATTTTTTAGGAAGAAAAAATAATTGAGAAAGCTATAATGTTGAAATATTTCACTAAAATTTTACAAACAAATAGATCTGACTAATTTTCTTTCATCTATGATTAATACCTCATTAACCAATTCTGTTTTTATATTTCATGTGTATTTTTGTTAAAAACTTTTTCATGTATGATGCAAGGGTTGTACGTAGGAAAAATTTAAGGACTATTTTAAAGTGATTTCTGCTTTGGCAAGACATTTTCACAAAGCAAACAAGAATCTGAGATAGAAAAGAATGCAAACTTGCATTCATTAAACTTGTCAACTTTTATGAATCTACTCAGAAGCTGATGAGGAAAAGCAACTGCTTCCTCAATAACAAAAACTGATCAGGAATAGATCTCCAATTCAAACTACAACAAACGGACACAATTCTATCACATAAACTTTATTTTATTATCAGATTTACCTGGTAAATCAATTGTTATAAAGCAAATAAACTTGAGTTGAAAATTGGTTCATTCACTTTTAGTAATTTATCTGTACAAATGAAATTCAATTAGTTTCTTCTTATATAGCCTGGTTTATCCAAAAAGAATCCTAAAAATTACTCTGCCAGTAATTAACATACAGCTTCCTCATTAAATTTTTCAAATTTATTAACATCTTTTTTCTACCCACTAATTTGTTTATAATTTTATAATAACTTATTCCATTTTGTTATAATCTTTCAGTGTTAAGTGCCTAATGATTAACAATTTCATTTCTTATTTATATTAAGAATTTTTAATGTTAATCTAAAATAATCATATTTTTCAATGAAAAGCTTATTGAGTAGAACACTTATGTTCATGATTTTTAGATGAATATGAGCTTGATATTTAATAAAAATATTGATTAAGATTAAACTTTAGACCTTATGTATATTTAATTAGCTAGATGCAAGTGAAAAAAATTTTTTTATTTAGCAGATGCTAGCAGATTTTGGATTTTGCAGTAACACCAAGCAAATGGGCTAAGAAACACAAGATTTTCAAAATTAACAACTAAATTAAAATGGAATCATCTAAATTATGACAAAAAAAAATTAGAAATTTTCTAAACACTGATAGAAAAATGCGCAAGTGAATTTTCATCAAACTGAGAAGAGTTACCACAGGAAATAAATTTATAGTTTAGGGTTAATACAATTTAACACTATTCATTATCATTATAAAAAATTCTAATACATTTCAGATTTTTCCTGAAATTCATGTAGTTCAAGATCTTCCAATATATATAAATATACATATGTGTAAAAATACCTACCGTATTGAACTTTGTTAAGCAAGTACCAGATATACAGGAGATTAATTCTGAAGTTCATTTTTTACTCATATTTTATTCTTTTAAGCTACATATACCATACCAGGCAATTTTTAACATCAGATACAAATATTTTAGAAGAATCTCATTAACCCTGGAATGGTAACATTACTTTGCAGTTTGAACGGGAAAAGGAGTCATTTTAACACAATGTTACCATTCCAGCATTATCTAAAGTATACAGTTTCTGCTTCAGTTTTGCTTAATATCTAACTTTTCTGAAATATTAAACACAATTCATACAACACCTGCAAGAGAATGTTAGGGAAGTACATCAAAAGGAAAAATAAAATAAAATAAAACAATATATATCAAGCAGCTATGTTTTAGACAACTGGTAGATGCCAGTAAATAACATACAGCATGTATACTGAATTATAACTACACTTTTAGCAAGACTTTTAAAAATATGCATATTAAATAGTAGTATTAAAAATATAAACAGTTAATTCAATTTACAGCTCTTCATTCTACCGGAATACTTGGACAGATAAACGGAAATATTAATCCTGAAACAGATGTTAAAAGATTGAACTTTCTTCTCTTACAGAAGGACATTTCAAAACACAAGACTACAGTATTAATTTTTTATTTAGTAATAACTAGTAAAAATTACGAGATTTGCTAGTTAAGTTAGTTAAACATATTGCTCTTTGGCCTATTATAATTTATAAAAATTTGTTTGATAATAACTACTAACAAATACGAAGTATAGTGCAAGCTTAGATGCAATGCAGTTTCAGAGAAATATAAAAAATTTATTTTCTTTGATTTTAGAAACCGATTTTTAAAAAATTTTAAAAATCATACTACTTAAAATAAGCAAATTTCTAGTTCCAGAACACAAAATTAGACCGATTTCTTAGCTGTAAAATCTCAATATTAGAAACGATAGTTATAGTTACAATCAAGAATTATGTTTTAAGTTTCATTACATAATTATAGCGAGAACTTACTTTCAAAATGCTGAATTCAACTAAAACGTAAGAAAACTAAACTTGAGTGTGTACTAAATTATTCTCTTACAAAGATGATCGAGAGAAAACTAACAACCAGTTGGATCTAAAACATTCCTAAATATGAAATGCGCATCGTACAGCAGAAACCTTTTTATCTGAAATTTTCAACACATTCTTATAATAAACAAAGAATATTATTGATCAAGGACAAACCTTTATCGTATCTTGCTAATGCGCACAAAGCAGTAAACGAAATGTAAACAGATCTACAAGATGATACAACTTTCACAGAAGTCGGCGTCCAAATAAACTAAAGACGGGATATTTCCCTTGCCTTTCACTTGTCAACAAAAAAAAGCATGAACTCAACAGAGAGTCATTGTCATCCGCGAATCACATGATTTCTTACTGATGCCAACAAACTTTCTCACAATCCTTATGGCAAAACACACTTGAGTAAATTTAGAAAAAAAGATTATAAAAATATTTTTTTCTAAACTTTTACCCTATAATTTTCATGAAATAAGTATTTTTTCTTAAAAATTTACTGCAAAGCTAGTTTTTTGCATTCAATCGAGGCAAATTTTAATTTCGTTTAAGGCATGTTGTTTTTGCTACACATCGTTGTTAAGGCGTCTTCAGATCATTCCTTGAGATGGATCCTATATTGGAATAAAGGAGTCTATTCTGGTACCCCCGGTTGGGGTGGGGTGCGGGCGGGGAACAGCGGAACCCAACCCAACCCCCATCCCAACCGGGGGTACCAGAATAAACCCCAAATACTCAAGACTAGCATTAGCATTTTAATCAGTAGTGTAGTGAGAAGGGTTACAGATGCACTGGAACTCAGTCTTGGGGAGCACCGAGGAAAATATTATTAACTTTATTTCATTTTTTAGAGTCAAATAGGTCTAGCGAGGACTGAAGAAGTGATACGATGCCCTTGAGGGCCAGATTTCACATAGGACCAACCTAGAACTTTTTCAGAATTATTTAGAAAAGACTATATAAAATTCTGCTTTCAAGCACATCCATACACATTAAATAAACACATACATATATTAAATAAACACATACATATATTAAATAAACTGGGGACACATTTACATTGCTGTTTTATTTACTTACATTAAAAACCTTGACTTTATTTGCATGGCTTTTGGACTTCCGCTTTGAAGATTCCATTGACTTAGGGGTCTATTCTGGTACCCCCGGTTGGGTTCCGTCGTTAACGTGCGGAACCCAACCCAACCGGGTTTACCAGAATAGACCCCTTCGCATTACACTGGTAATGCTAATTCAATGGAATGGAATTAATGTAAATAAACAAAACAGAAAACTCGTCCGTAGTTGCGATTTGTGGACGAGTCATAGGGCGTACAAATGTATAAATCCTGGCCCTAATGCCCCTGGAGCGATTTAACTACACTGGCACATTATGCATTTTCATAACTGCGCAATCTACCTTCCTTGCATGGTTTCACAAAAAAACCAGCGGGAGTGGTCTTCCCTAAACTTTCTCGTATACTTTCCCAAAAAGGTGCTGTTTCCCCTCCCCCATAGGGATAAAAAAAGTCTAACCTACTGTAACCCAGAATGCAATGACTATCAGAAGGTTTTTCACTGTAGATTATAGCGATTGTAAAATATTTAGGCAAATAATCAAATTCAAAGAGATGCTTACCGATTAAAACGCATCTATCACACACTTCCACTCTTGCCGACTCAAGGACAAAGTGACGTAATCCTTCCGCGCGCCCAGAGATTGCTACCAGTGCGCATGCATATGGAGAATCGGATTAGAAACATAAATTATGCAATTTGAACGCCTTTTTTTAACCGATTGAAACGAAATTTTGACACCGATCTATAATTAATGTTATCAACCGTCATACCGATTTTTATTTATGTAAACCAAAGGGCTTAGGAGATAAAATTTTTACAAGTATGCGATTACACAGACCGACAGACAGTCAACCCTTCGACGGATTTAGTCCAAAATTTGATACGGACCTACATTCATGATGATAAAACTGTGTACCAAAGTTTATCAATCTAGCTATTACAGTTTTTGAGTTATAGCGTTCACATGAAAGCGGACAGACAGACTTCCCGTTGACGGATTTTGTCCAAAATTTGACAGAAACCTACAAATTATGTGTAAAGATCACATACCAAATTGCAACCCTGTATCTCTAATAGTTTTCGAGTCATCGTGTTCACAGACAGATAGACATAATTCCAAAATTGTGTTTTTCGGACTCGGGGAGGTCTAAAACGTGGAGATTCGTCAAAATCTCGAGTTCGAATTTTTTGACAATTGCAATACTTTCTCTTTGTATACTCCGTATACGAGAAAGTAAAAAGTCACTTTTGTATGTTTTGCGGTTAAGCGAATATCCGCTTCCGACGATATCTGCATATGCAGTAAACAGATGTCAAACTATTGTTTGGCATCTATTGTTAATGACTTTCTTGACATTGGAAAATGACCAATCAGATGGCTTTCAGCCAAGTAAAGGGTTTATTTTAGTTATATTAACCTCCTGTTTTGAATCAACGGGACAGAACTCGTAATTTTGAATCGCGATCAGATGATGAGGACGGCATCTGAGTTGGCACCCCCTCTCCAAACTTCCGCACCCCACACCAGCGGGAGGATGTTTAACCCACTATGTATAATTTAACGGCAAAAGGCCCACATATACGCTGATCTTCAGTGGAATCGAGTTTCGGACATGGGACCCTCCGATCCCGAAGCCGATAGAAATGAATCGCTCAATATATTTAATATAACGAATGTAGATTTAAATAACACCATTTTATATGGCGTTTTCAAAATAATATTTAAAAATTTGTAAACATGTGGTTGATATTTCCTCTGTGTATTCTCCCCTAGAGCTGCGCCCTAGGCCATGGCCTAGGTTGGCCTTATGGAAAATCTGGCCCTGTTTAACAAACTTTAAATACTAGTATTTTATATTTTTAGAATGCAGAAAAATTTATATCTGGCATGAAAATAAAGCATTTTGGACGAATGAAAGGTGGAATTTATTTTTTTAAGATGCGATTTCAACTGTTTTTCCAGTATTACTAATTTCTGATCTGAGGAGCCTTCACCGTTTCCTAATAAGTAAGATAGAGCAGCTGTACATACTTCAGAGAAATTCGTGAATAAAAAAATATATAATGGAATCAGTGGCGAATCCTGGGGGGGAGGGACCTCCCCCCAGAACAAAGCCAGAATTATTGATTTTGTTTAAAATCACTGCAACTGTTTGTTCTTAATTTCCCTTTCTTTTTAAAAAATAATATAAACGTGACAACATTGCTTTCTGGCTTGACAGGCTCGAAAACTTTCATACTTTTCTAGTCATTTCACATGTACTTGTAGCGTTGACGCGGTCAAAGATATTTTTTTTGGCTAGATATTTCATTATATTTTTTATTAAATTATCGAATATATTGTATTGTTCTTTATGATTCTTATTGTTAGGTGAGTAAATTATGTAAAATTAAAGTGTTTTGGTTTACTTAAGCCTTGAAGTTTGACACGACGATACAAAATTTTTGTGACCTCATCCACTGAATGGAATAATAGAATAACTGTACCTTGTATAGCAATGCTTTAAACCAGCCATTCCCAACCCTTTTGGTTGTGCGGACCACCTGTTGTGTAAAAAAAGTTTTGAGGCCCACTGACTAAATATACAAGTAAAAAATATATATACACATATAATACATTTTTTATATACAGGATGGGCAAAAAAGTCCGTAGAAACTTTAAAAATTAATAAAAACCGGAAAAATAACCTAAATAAAAAGCGGTTTGCATTGTTAGCATCGCTAGGTCACGGGATTTTTTTTTAAGACAGGAAAACAACAACAACAACAAAAAAAAACAGCCGATAGATGGCGCTGGTACGAGCGACTTCGGTGGAAATATGGAAATGAGACCATGTAATGTATGCAAATGTATCGATTCGGTCTATCCAATCTGCCCGAACTGAAAGATGCGATCCGCTGAGAGGTGTCATGTATACATCCGGACCTGCTGCACTCTACTGTTGCTGGAGTTTTGACTCGCCTGCAATGTGTTATCCCCTGTGGTGGTGGTCATGTGGAACACATACTGCTGTAATAAACGATTTGGAGGCATTCTGTTCGTTATTTGCGTATATTTTCTTTGACTTGTGTACGTCAGCGCCACCTATAGGCTGTTTTTTTAGTTATTTTTATTTCCTGTCTTAAAAAAAAAATTCCCGTGACCTAGCGAAGTTAACCCTGCAAACCGCTTTTTATTTCGGTTATTTTTCCTTTTTTCATGAATTTTTAAAGTTTCTACGGACTTTTTGATCACCCTGTATATGTCAGTAATTAGTAAAGCTCAGTGGCGAATCCAGGATTCGGTTCTGAGGGGGGGGGGGGCTGAGGGCATAAAAATTTTGTATCGTAGTGACGAATGTCAAATTAAGCCAAAACACTTTCACTTTACAGGCTTTCCTCGCCTGACAATAAGAATAATAAAGAACACTACAATATTTTCGATAATTTAATAAAAAATACAATGAAATAACTAGCCAAAAAATGTTTTCGACCGCGCCAACGCTACAACCCTAGTAGCACAAAGATACTGTACAATATTGTTCGATATTGAACAATATTCGCAATATTGTATAATATTGTACAATATCATATAATATTATATAATATCGAACAATATTGTGCAATATCGGACAACATGTGTGCTACCTGGGAAGTGCAAGTGGAATGACTAGAATAGTGCAAAATTTTCAAGCCTGTCAAGTCAGAAAGCAATGTTGTCACGATTTTATTACTATTTTTTAAAAATGAAAATTAAGATCAAACAGTTGTAGTGATTTTAAATTAAATCAAGATTTTTGGTTTAGCTCTGGGGGGCTGCAGCCCGATAGCCCCTCCCCTGGATTCGCCACTGGTAAAGCTAACTGTGAAAGGATTAAAAACATATTTTTTTATAAAGCGAAAAACGAGTGACGACTCTTGACAAGTGTTCCGCAGACCGCTAATACGCTACCCGAGGCCCAGAAGTGGGCCGCGGCCCATAGGTTGGGAAACGCTGCCTTAAACAATCAATACCAGATGGAAAAATTCTTTGCTACTCATGACCGTGAATCATTTTCTGTGGAAAATCAAATTCATCATAAACGGAACACGACAGCAGAGTTATACGCTGAATTAGTGTATAAACCGCAAAAGATTCAAATGATTCATTGTCATGACACAACGCCGGAATTGCTCCAAAGTAATGTGATCAGGTACGTATTCGTGACGTAACGAATAGTGATTTGGTTGAGTAACCGAATATTCGGTGGTATATTATATACTATATATTATATATATAGTATAATATATTTTTAAAAATATTTCTTTTTTGTTGCTACCAAATATTTCTCAAATTTTATATGAAAAAAATCCTTGATGTATTTTTGTGGTAGTACCTTAATTCCTGATGTGTAACATTAAATGCACTTACATAATATGCAATTTAAAACCGGGTAAATGTTAGGAGGTGTCTTGATAATAAATATACTAAAATGCAATTCTGCAATATTCTTAGCTAAATATATTTAAAAGCACATTTTTGAAAAATTATTAACCTGAATTTATTCGGCCGAATATCTGTTAAGTATTTGGCCAGACCGAATATTCGGCAATCAGGCCAAATAAGCTGAAAACCGGCAGAATATTCGTTACGTACCTAATACGTATTACCCGAAACAGTCCAAAATTTTTACTATACGTCACGAATTTAAATTTAATGTTCCAGATCATCCCGATTTTTGCATATAATTAAAAATTCACATAAAAAAGAATTGTCTGGATTACTTTTTTTTATTATTTTATTACCTAGCTTAACCTTAGGCTGTAGAGCTTGACACGAATCTGCGTGGAATTTTTTTTCTCGAAAAATTCATACTACTGATCGTTTCAATATCCGGAGATAAGCACTTTTTGGGCGATTTTACTCCAGAAAGGGGTGATAGGAAATGAGTAAGATGAGCGCATTTCCGGAGTTCTTTGTTAGGTCACGCTAAGTAAAATGTAAACATCTTCCCCTACATTTTTCACCTTTCCCCTATTTTGGAGAAAATAACACCGTCTGGCGCATGCGCAATAGGGCGGAAGGTTTCGGAATCCGAGAACGTACAATACACCCATTTGGGGTGGAAAATAAACATAAATAATATCTATGAAACCCCATCCGTCAGGGGTAAGGAACAAAAGGTGGACAAAAATTTTAAACTCACATACTACACCCATCTTGAGTTGAACCCACACATAAAAAATGAAAATAATATGATGACACATAAATAATATACCTACATAAAATTAAATATAAATAATAATAAACATAAATAATATTTTAAATATTATTTACGTTTATTCAGATGTTATTTTAATTTATTCAGATTAAATTTTAGAAAAAATAAAATAAAGTAAAAGAGAACCGTCTTTCTAAACTTTTTCTGTACCTAGAATATGATGATCCTAATCTGACGACGACGAGAGTTGAAGTTGTCGGACGAGCCGGAGTGGAAGGGATAGTTCTGATGTTCGATTCATTGTCCAGGATTTGAATTAAATGCCCGGAATTATCCCAATTTTTTTATAAGCCAGTCTATACTTATAAAAGGCAATGTTTGTGTGTGTGTGTGCGCGATGTCCAGACGAATCTATAGCACTTACAGCCATGAAACTTGGCACACAGGTAGTAGCAATGGTGACTCAATGCATCTCGAAGTCCAAATTTTAAAATTTAATCTAGAAATTTTTTTATTTAATGTTTTGTGTTGTTTTGGGTCATTTTCCGCACGTTTACGGCTGTAGTATCTTTTCTAATGATAGTTGAAAAACAATCAATGCACCATCGGATAGAACAAACAATTTTCGTTCTAATGAAGTTTGTTTTGAATTTCTAATGTAATTTGCTGAAGTTTGAGAAATATTTAAATTATAGTCACTTTTTGCTAATGTTTTTAATTCCTTGTATACGACGTTCTAAGGATGCTATCATTTTCATTTAAAAAAAATAATAACTGGAACATTTCTCCTCTATTTAAAACAAGAACGTTTAAAATATCTTTGATGATTGAATTTTAATTATTTTTTTTCTAAAGTGTTAAAATATTTTCGCTCCTATTTTTCCTCCGTGATTCTTCGTAACCAAGGTCGCGGTGTTGTTTCCCAGCATGCATTTCGTCGAAACCACGTGACGTCATAATCACTGCGTTTTCAGCGAGATTTTGCAGTACGATCGTACCGTCTGTCGTCAAGTCGGGAGATCATGCTTTTAATTTGTTTGTTTTTATACTTTTTGAAGGCTGATATCTTTAGTTAGAGAAGACATGTTCATCCTGCGTGTACTTTCGCTAAAACTGGAAAAAAAATGAAATATGACCTCAAGGAGCTATTTACATAATATGGCTTCAAAGTTTAAACCTGAAGCTGAAGATTCTGGGCTTTTTTTTAAAAATTTTGTTGAAATTCATAATGTCAAGGGAAGGCCGTGAACGTACTGCTAGTAGTTTATATTAAAAAAAGATTAACAAAATTAAATTAATTAATTTAATTTTCAGAACAGTTAGCTTTTGAAAAATTCTTACTCCCAACTTTACTTTGCATAGCATATGGTCACTCTACTATGATCAATGTAGATAAATCAGTCAGGAAGAAAAATAGTAAAATTGCAAAACGCTTTATGCTTTTTTTTCTTTCTGCCTTTTTAAAAATTTTAATAGCTGACTCTTTAATTTTTCCGAATTTTTTTAAAAATTTTGCCCATTATCCTTCATCCAATTCCAGCCACTTTCTGCTTCCAAAGCGTCCGGTATCGAACTTGGATACTCTGGTCACTTTATCTAAAAACGACAGTCCTGTTCTAACTTTCTCATCAATACAAAAAAAAAACTTCTTTACGCGGCCATCCCTGCATAGTAGTCACTCCTCTCAACGGCCACTTTTGTTTGACGCTGAATATTTGACCTATAGACATAACGTTAAACTAATCTCTAGGAACAGCCACTCAAACCTCTCTGAATCGGGTTGGTCGTCCGTTTAACTTCAATGAAATACATTCTTCTCATCCATCAAGTTATGAAGTCCGTCCCAAAATAGCCCTCGAATTGTTTTAAAGCAGGACGTTAATATAACTAAATTAAACTAAGGGGTCTATTCTGGTACCATCGGTTGGGTTGGGAGACGTCACTTTTCCCGTTGTTAACATGCGGAAAAAGTCACGTCTCCCAATCCAACCGGGGGTACCAGAATAAACCCGCTAACCTTTCATCTATCTGACCTTACCTTGGATCTTTCATTAAGAGAAAAGGGAAGAAAGAAAGAGCACAAAATTCATACACTCAAAATCAGATCGAAATTAATCAGTTCTTTCCCATTTTGAAAGAAAAGTGAACTTAGAACTCTACCGGGATGGGGCATTCAGGAGTTCATTTGTGCCTTTCAGGCGCAGATTCGGACTCTGACAAAGAAGCTGCTGATATGAGTTGCGATCGTCAGAACTTTTGTCAGATGAAACTTTCAGCCCTTAGGAAAAATAGATGATATTATTGCCCATTCTCAGCAAATACCGATAAAACGATTACGGATTTATTTTTCACATAAAAAAAATGAAAGCGGAAAAAAATTACCACCGAAAAATGGAGGATGCAAGCAAACAAAAACTGTGCCTTTTTAATTTTGAAAAAAAAAAAAAAAAAAAAAAAAATTTTTTTCTTTGGGTAATTCTTAAAATTCGGTTTATCGCAAATAGCGAATTAGGATTTATTTAAATAGTATTGTGCACTTCTAAACATAACACCCCTTTAGAGGGTCAACGGAGGATGACTGTTGTATAGAGGTTTCACTGTATAACAGATAACACTGATTAGTGTAAAAGAGATTATCAGTGCCTTAAGCGATAGGTTTGGGCAACACTGAGAAGACAAAATATTTCCCACTTATTTTACTTTTTTTTTGAAGTCAAATATGACAAAGGCAGCAACAAAAGTATACTATGCCGTAAGGGGCACTATTTACCCTACACCGACAAATTTGTGTGTACATTAACCATAGAAAAAGTTTCTCTGTTTTCATGCGCATTTAAATAGATTTTTAAATTCGAGAGAGCTTAGCAAGAATGCAAGAGAAAAAATTATAAAATCATTTAAGGATCATATATAAATATATTTTTTCCGTCTTTTATTTCTGTCGTTTTGAAGTTGAATAATATTTTTACTTTTATTTTTTTTATAAAACAGTTAAAAAACACAGCTATCGTTGCGAATAGAAGGCGAGTGCCGAAAATAATGATTTATAGTATTGAAGTTTAAGTCATGAAAGAGATTTTTCATGAGTAATTTTTTAAAGTTTTGTTACCAGTATGGTGACGTGAAAATTACATATCCTTCAGATATCTATTAAGCGGTAACGAATTTATAGAAGTACTCAACATTGGAAAAGGTGTATTCTAAAGAGGTAGATAAAAAAAATGATTATTTGCTTAGGACCTGGATTTATTTTTAGAACTGAATGTTGTTTCATTTCGGATGTCGGGGAGGTTTTGAAACGGTTTTCTTTTTTTTTATTGCAGTTCATTCATCTTTTCCAAGTACGAAATGAATCAAGGAATTTATCTAACATCTTTTTCGGAGTGTTTCTTAAATATAATACCTGTTCAGCGCAATATTTTTTTAGGGCATTGGCTTTATAAGAATTTTATTTCTTATGATCCTTCTTTACCTTCCATTGAACTAAGAATTTTTTGTACAACGAGTCGTGAGTTAGAACTTTTTTTTTAGTTTTGTTCACCCATTTGTGATTGTTTTAAAATTCTAATAATCTAAAAATTTAATTTTTTTTTATTTATTCAATTAATTCATTTTAATAATTGAAATTATTATTTTCGTTGGAAAACCATACATAAATATTTTATTATACTAAACCACCATAATAAATAAAACCAAAGTATGATTTCGTTTGAAAGAAGAAACTAGCAACTTTTTTAATAAACGTATTTAATGAAAAAACAGGAACATTGTATATAGATTTCTACTTAAAAGTATGTCCTAATATATTTCTAAACATTATATTATCTAACATTAGAACTCAATATTCCTCTAAACATTAAATTAGAGCGTCTTTTAAAAAAAATTATTTTACAGGCATCTTTTTAAAAAATATATTGAATAGAATGAAAGGAGTATCGTGAATTCTAAGAAACGCTGCATACCTACCGTCATGACAATTCATTATAATTGAGAAAATTCTCATTTTATTTTGATTTACAAGCAAAAGCGCAAACGATTATTTTTTCAA
Organism: Araneus ventricosus; assembly: GCA_013235015.1. Taxonomy (NCBI): domain Eukaryota; kingdom Metazoa; phylum Arthropoda; class Arachnida; order Araneae; family Araneidae; genus Araneus; species Araneus ventricosus. Next base: position 1,726,853 of record BGPR01000069.1, read on the forward strand.
ATGTCCTTACGTAATGACTTTCGAAAATCATGTGTTCCTTACGCAACTATTTCGCAAGCTTAAAGCGATCATATTTTCAAAACATGTGACGATCTTTCTCCGTGGCAAATTTTTATAGAATAACCGACTTTTCATCCTCACATGATCTACTAGCAGAAGTCTTTGCGCAAATATAATTCCCCATGCGAAAATAGATTAAAATATGCTTTATTGCGGTTATAAAAGAAACATGAAATACTCGCTAATGAGGTTTTCATTCCAAACAAATGAATCACGGAATTCTTGATAGACAGAAGCAGTTGGATAACGGCGTTTTTCAACCGAGATCTTAATAAGATTTATAAGATAAGATAACACCGGACGTTCACACCAATAAATCATCGGAAAATGAATGTATCAAAAAAGGCACTCTTGATATCAGTGGCGTAGCGAGGGTAAGTGGCACTCGGTTCATAATATGATTTTTCGCCCCCCCCCCCCGTAATCATTAGTAGCTTAGCTTGTGTTAACGGCGTCAGGGGCATGGTATTTTTCGACTCCTTATTGTATTCGACTTTAAAAAGTAATTTAGTTTTGTCAACATGGCCAGTGGGACCCAGGAAATATGATTTTTTTTTTGCCCCATTCCTTATTTGCTTAGCAAGCGTAAATGGACCCCAGGCATGATATTATTTTTACGCCCCTTAATGATATTTTGCTTTAAAAAATTGCATAAATGCAGTAATGTTTTGACTCCATCTATATCCCCCTTGCCCTCCGCTATGCCACGGCCTGATAGCAAGGTGTTTCAGAGAAGAATGCAGGTGTTGCATTGTCTAGATCAGAGGTTCCCAACCTGTGGTATGCGAAAATAATCTTGGAATTGGCGGAAAAATTAAGATAAAAATTCTATAATTTTGTTTCCCAAGTCCGTGTGAAAGTCCTACACTTCTTCATATCATGGCGGGGACGCCCGCCTATGATATTAATTAGTGCTTTTTCCCCTGCTAAACGACATACGAAAAATCGCAAAAAGTAGTCGCTACCCCCCCCCCCCCAAAGCACCAACCTTGAAAATTGAAATATTCTGGATTAAAAAATATAAACAAAAAAGTAAATTTCAATTCGGATTTTTGAAGTCGACTTTTTTGTATATATTTTTTAATCCAGAATATTTCAATTTTCAAGGTTGGTGCTTTTTTTTTTGGGGGGGGGAGGATAGCGACTAATTTTTACGATTTTTCGTATGTCGTTTAGCAGAAAAAAGCACTAATTAATATCATAGGCATCGCTAATTAATATCTCCTCCTGATGAGCAGCTCGCTATGATATTTTTAAAGTTAACTCAGTAATTGACTTCTGACTCAGTAATACTTACAATAACTTTTCACGTAAAATACTTCATTTAAAAAAACAGTTAACAGGAGTATAATTCAGAAGGATTGTTTTTACGAACTTTTAGTTCCGAGAATCCTCTAATTCAGTGGTTCCCAACATGTGGTACGCGTACCCCTAGGGGTACGCGAAATCAAAGTTGTTAATGGCGGAAGCAAGAGAAGATAAGGGATTAAAAAAGTTTAGAAAATTTTGTTTCTGCAAGTGAACACTTAATAACTAAACCACTTGATAGTTGATTATTACGAAGTGTCATTTTTAGCTATCCTTATTAGTTAAAATGAAATAATTACAATACTGGTTTCATTTGCCTTGGAGTTTAACTAATACTATTGTAAAAAAATAAAATATAGAATAAAAAAAGTTCTGCAACTGTTATTAATTCGAGTCATTTCACTTTTAAACTAAATTGAGATAACCTTAACATTATTGATAAAACTTCTTTGCGTAGACGGATGGTTGGGGGGGGGGGGGGTTGGAACTCCAACCCGGGGGTACGCGAAAACAAAAAAGAATAATCAAGGGGTACTCGAGGGAAAAAAAGTTTGGGAACCCTTGCTCTAATTCATAAACACCTAAACTGTTACTTGGTTCATGCTCATTTCCTAATATCGACTTATGGCAATGTTGTTGTTCGGAAATAATTCTCGATTATTTTTAGTTTGGAAAAACTAAATTCCCCGGATGCAACACTAATTGGAAGAGTTAGTAAAATTCTTAAAGCAATGCTCAAGTTTGAAGCAAAATTCATTTTTACTATCGACTTCAAAACTTCCAAAGGAGGTAAATCTTGATCCAATAGAGAACACATCACTGATATTTCCTCACAAAGCTGTTTATATCCGATGTTTCTCCATCTGTTAAAATGGTTTCCAAATCTTTGCAATTGGCCAAAATTACAAAAGAGCTTTTGGTTCATATATCTGATATAAAAAACACAAGTAACGATTGTGATGTTGCAGCTGAGAAAATCTTTGTTCTAAAGAATTGATTGCAGTGTCAACCAGGTAATAAAAGAATTCAATTTTGTATTTTTCCTGCGCATAATCATGGGCTCACCCTGCTTTTCATATTCAGATTGTCTTTTTCGCCAACGAACTCGATGTCTAGGTATGGATTTAAAATGTTTACCTGCATCTTTTTCGGATGTCACCTCACCAAGGATGGTATTAATTTGATTGTCCAATCTCAATTAAAAAAAAATTGGAACTTTCCAAAAGTTTTACTGCCAATTCAATATCGTAATTTTTCCCCTGCATGAGTTTACTAATGGAATTGACATGATTTAATACGTCATACAATATCACGACAGAACGAAGAAATTTGAATTGTTGTATTTGCGTAAGTAGCCCAGATGCTTCATCTGTTATTAAACTATCTATACCTTTATTCTCATAAATGCTAAGGGGCTGTCCACAAAACAACTTTCTTGTGATTTTTTTCTCACTTATATTCCTTTCTTTTCGAAAAATGCATTCAGGGTAGGTTCTGAGAATTTGGTAGCAGCAGAAATTCTTCACCATTAGAAGAAAATCTCCCCCTGTCACACACTTGAAATGTCCAACAAAAGATACGTCGCCCCGCCTGGGTGAGTGGTAGAACTGGTAGTGGCACAAACAGGTTGATCTTATTGAGGCGTCTTTTTTTTTTAATTCAATCTGTTTAAGAGTATTTTGTCTTCATAAAGTAAAGATAAGATTTAAAGCAAAATATATCAAATTCCAAAATACTACTGTTTTCAGTTGCTCTTTTATATTAATATTTTATTACTATTGTATATTAATTAGGTTTTTGTTGTAAACTTTTATCTTATTTCATACAAAATAACTACACATATAATCATTATTACTGTTATGCTCACAAATGTCATTAAAACACATAGTTAAAGTTTAAAAATAAAATTTGATATATGATCTACAACGTAATGCTTTGTTTCTGAACTGCAAGTATATGTTTATGTAATATAGCGTGACATGTGACAAAGGGGGGGAGGGGGTATGGTAAATTGTGACAAATGGGGGGAGGGGGGTCAAAAATATTGAAAAAAAGTGTGACATCATTTATGGACAGCCCCTAAGCAATGCATCATATTTTTGACCGATTTGATACCTGAACGGTTTTATAGCGTCAATTCGACGTTCCCACCTGGTGTCGCTGAGAGGTTTTAAGATTAGTTGTTCAAAGTGGTTCAGAAAAAAAAAAAATGCCCCATCTGAAAGTCGATGAAGAAAAAAGTAAGTACAATATTAAAGAAGTTGGCTCCTTCTAATGATGATTTGGCCATATCATTTACCAACATATAACCATGGCTGAGGAAGAAAAATTTTTTAAAACGAACTTCTCGTCGGATTTGAATAATTTTTCTTTCATTTGAAAGCCAACTTTTGAGGGTATTTTCTGAAGAAAAAAAAATCGTTTTTGTATGCCAGGTAGTTAAGTTTTTACCATGATTTACCAAAAAGACTTTACGAGAAAATAACGTTTCTTCTGAAAAAGTGACCTTATTTTAATTAATTACCGACACGCGTTTAATTATCGTACATATTTGAAATTAGTCTCGTTGTGGAGGGTTAGGGTATTAAATAAAGTTTCAGGTGGTATAAAAAATTTTCTGTATCTCTTGTTCAACTTCCGGACATTCAACAATTTTAGCACTGAACTTCGCTGAAAAAGGCGAAAATATCGACAAAACATTAAATAACAAAAAAATCTACTTAGAAAAATCGCTTCCAAGCTTTTTTGGCTCCTGTCCTGGGCCACCTTCACGTCAAATTTCGTAACTGTATGTACAGCGGTCTTTGCGCTGTACCGCACACAGACATACACTGCCTTTTATATACATAGATTACTGGAGTCATTCATTGAAAGTTTTATGGTCATCTATACTTATAAAAGGAAATGTTTGCGTGCGTACGTGTGTGCATGCGATGTCCAGACGAATTGCACTTGCAGCCATGAAATTTAGGACACAGGTAGTCGTAATGGTGACTTAATGCACTTCGAAGCCCGAATTTTAAAATTTAATATAGAATTTTTTTTATTTAATGTTTTGGGTCATTTTCGGTTCATACTTTCCCATAGTATCGTTTCTGATAATCGTAGAAAAAAATAGATACTCCATCGGATAGAGCAAACAATTTTCGTTCTAATGAAGTTTGTTTTGAACTTCTAGTGTAATTCGCTGATTTTTGAGAAATAATAATAATAATAAAAATAGTCACTTGTCACCCCCTTTTTAAAATTTTTTGTTCTTAATTCTTAAATTATAGCATCCGTCGTTCTAATAACGTTATCATTGTCAATTTTTTTGAGGTAATAACTGGAACATTTCTCCCCGATTTAAAACAAATACGGTTAAAATACTTTTTCCGTTTATTTTAAATTAATTGTTCCCTGGTCAGTTCAAAGAGTTTTTCGCTAGCAAAGCTTTCTCTGCTGCGGAACAAGTAAATGTTCCCAGCATACGTTGCAATTTCATTGGCTGGCGGCACAGAGTGCAGGAGACGTCATAACCTTTAACTGAATGACTTCGATTATTTTCAGCAGTGTCTTCACATATTTCTTTGTTTCGCATATTTGGCTTGTTGTCTAATGATTTTTACATTGCAATTTTTTAATATTGTTTTGGATTAACATACTTGGTACTATTTTCCTACAGTTCAAATGTCATTATCGCAAAGAAAAATGAGTGGGAAAATCAATAATGTATATTTTTTGTTTTCAAAACTTTCATGTAATTGTGGGCGGTTTTTTTTTTTTTTTGTTGAAGTCATGATGCTAGTGAGTTCACAGAATTAAATTGTTTTATTAGAATGTTTTCAGAAAATGTTCTAATTCAGAAATTCTCTTGGGATTTTTTTTTCTCATTTTGTTTTGGAAATTAAAGCATCCCTCACTTTTTTTACTCCGTGCCAGGGCACGGTCTAACGGAGTGTTCATCCGGCCCTACGCCCGGATTATGAGTCATCTATGTTTTTGCAAAAGCTGTATATTTTTACTCGGCTCCACTATTCTTTGCCCTTTTTCTTTTCGCTTATGTTTATCCAGAAAAATTCCGAATTCGTTTAAAGCTTCCTGTTTAAGCATTTTTAATTAAAACACGACTAAAAGAAGGCATAAAGAATTTATTATCACGATCACTTGCAAGTTATTGTAAAATTATTTCAATGTTGTTTTCATTTATTACGATACTATTATAAAAAAAGAATAAATGTAAAATCAAATATAAAATACAATTAAATTAATTTGAGTCTTTTGACTCTTGAGCTAACCTAAGCCATTAATGTTATTAATTTGTAGGAAAATTTAGGGGGTATATAACAGTAGTGGGGAATAAAAAAACCCCAGACTAATCAAGTGATATTGGAGTAAATAGAGGTTGGGAACCAATGGTCGACCTGTTGTGTAAAAAATATTTTTAGGCCCACAAAAAAACTAAATATACAAGTAAAAATTACAGACAAATGTAATAAATATGCATATTATATGCACGTATATGTCAGTAATTAGTGAAACTTACTGTAAAAGGTTTAATAATATAATTTTTATAAAATAAAACATTTTATTGTCATTATTTAGCTGTCACATTGTAAGAAAACTCAAAAACAAGTAGTTAAGATTTAAAATTAAAAACTCAATGGGACTTTTGACATTGCTTGTACCCCACGAGAGAGTCAATATCTAGATTAAAACTTGGCAGTTTCAGTCTCAAGAAAGTGACTTACGGATGAAACTTTATTACAGAATTTTTCAGAACTTTATTACAGAATTTTATTACTGAACTTTATTATATTAGTACAGAAACAAACTATATGTAGAAATATTTAGTTTGTTTCTGTATTTATGTTAAAAAAAAAGAAACAACTAAAGTTGATAAAGCACATTTACACAGATAAGGTGGTAGAGAATCTCATCAGATGTCTCAGTGTAAGTTTGGCAATTGTTGGATATTGCTGCAGAACATTTATCCAAAATGGGACCAATGATGTTGTAAAAAACGATTTTAGAATCTGGTCAATAATCATGATAGTTCAGTTCAACAGTCTTCTTCATTTGATGGTACTTTCACTTTCTTTATATAGTGATGAATGTGACTTCGACTCTTGACTAGCATTCCGTGGCCCAGTAACACGCTATCTGAGGCCCACAGGTTAGGAACCACTGGTCTAGATAGCTAAAATTGGGCTACACATTTATCATTAAATGGACCATGACCAGTTGTAGACTTTTGATCAGAAAAATTGCAAACGATGCCTATTGCCTTTTCACACTTCATGACCTTTTATATTAAATATATACAATTAATTTTTCATTATTAATTTCCTTTTGCTTATCCTGATAAAGACATTATTTACCACGTAGTTCTATAGTTATTTATCATGGCAGGTGATTATGACCAGCAGAAAAATTTATTGCCTTATAAGGTTCAGAAAAAAAGATGTTCATACACATTCCACATATCTATCTATCTACGGACTGTAGGTCTGTACAGACAATAACTCAAATTCGAACGTTTAATCCAAAGCATCGTAGAATAATAATGTTTCCAGCTTCATTCATCTGCCTTGTCTTAGTCAACATTTGCAAAAGAAAGCATGCTCCAGCAAAAGAAAATCGGAGCCCTGTTGCAAAGGTGTGTGGGCTTCTGTACAAAATTCCACACACATGCATGCGTATATTATTTCTAACAATCGTAGTTTACATTGACACATTTAAATGAATATGGATAGTTAGAAATGGAATTATCTCTAATACTAATAAAATAAAATGTACATTGGTACTCTACAGGATAGACTGTTTGACTTAGAGTTACCAAGTTTGGCATCAATATACAGGGTGTCCAAGAAACATCTTTCTTATTTTCAAAATTAAAAACAAAAATATGAAAGTTTGCAGCAAGAGAATGACAAAATCCAAGTTTTTTTTCTAGCATCAATAGTCAGAGGCAGATGGCGGTAATTACTTGGCAACTATAATAAGAAATAAAAATGCTGACCACTCCCAGGGGAAGGCGTAGTGTGTATTGTGGCCAGTGGAAACAAAGTCACTGAAAACTATGCAAAGTAAGTTTCCTCTGATATACCACAGAAGTCCATCAAATGTCTTCAATTTGTGCATGGATGCAGAAGTTTGAAGACATAGAAAATGTTGAAAAACACTTGGTGGGAAATAAAGTACAGATTGGACCTTCTTTTGGAGCTCATGTCAATGGCGTAGCTAAAGGGAGGCGGGGCGACAAAATCACACAAGCAGAAAATCAATTGTATAAATAAGAAGAGCAGTGACACTAGTTCAATCATTGGGTACATAAAAATAAATAACTAATTTTATTAATTAGCATTATTTGTCTTTTGTCGGTAAATTGCCGATATTTTAAAGAAAGACTGGCGATGGATGCACGAGTTCGCAACCTGAGGGGGGTGAAATGACTAATTACTTCACAAACAGAATATTTTTTATAGAATTTAATATTTTTATTTTGAGGTTTATGTGCCCTATGTAACCTGTAATGGAAGGCCACAATTTTGCCCCGGGCGACAAAAGTTACATCTACACCACTGGCTCAACATGTACAAAGAATGTACTGTAAAAAACACACTGTAACATTTTTCATTCTTTTGCCACAAAAATTGCACTACATCTAACCTTTTCATATTTTTGTAATAAATACTTAGAATAATAAAGATCTTTCTCAGACACCCTGTACTTTGCAGGGTGGGAACTCACTATTGATCGCCTTCTTATTTTTTTTCAACAAATATTTTGTGGAATTTACTAACAAAGCCCTTTAAGATATTAAGCAATATGTCTAATATGCTAAAAGATTATACTGGCTATTCTTTAATATTCTTATTAGCATGTTTCTATCCACCCAACATGCTGTTTGATGCCCTCATATAAAACAAGTGAAATGTGCTGAATCACTTTAATGTCGGAATCAACTGCGCATTTTGTATGAAATATAAGAAAGTGAAGTTACTGCATTAAACAATTTGTAATTAGATCACATGGACAGTTATGTTTGCATACAAATGTGATCTGACCCCATAAGAGCAGAGATTTCCAACCATGGGTAAGCATACCCCTGGGGTTACATGAAATCAAAGTTGGCAATGGTGGAAACGAGGAAAAACAAGGAACTAAAAAAGTTACAGAATTTTGTTTCCCCAAGTTAATATACTTACCATGTTAATAACTATACCACTTGAAAAGTTGATTATTACAGAGTGTAATTTTTAGTGATCATTATAAGTTAATGCAAACTTATTACAATGTTGATTTCATTTGTTTTGGCATTGGACTAATACTATTGTAAAAGTGCAATAAAGTGTAAAATAAAAAAATAAGTCCTGCAAATGTTATTAATTCGAGTCATTCAACTCTTAAGCTAAGATAAACCCTTAACATTATTGATAAAAACTGCTTTGCATAGACAGATGATTGTTGGTGATGGTGGGATATGACAGTGGGGGTACGCGAAAACAAACATAAATGAAAGGGTACACGAGGGATTAAAGGTTTGGAATCCTTGCATTAGAGGTTCATATGCACAATAAAAAGAACAGATAAACAACACAGTTTAAATCTCTATCACAATTTTATGTTTAAAAGTACTTTGCTAAGGATACTATGAATTTCAAATTATCCTTAACCCTTTATGTCCCAAATTAATTTACCAGCGAATTTGCAATTTTATCTTTGAACTATTAGATAAGTTATCAGGCAGAATAACCCCAGGAAAGAGAAAGAAAACTTTTTTAATTAATTAAAATAACTTAATTAATTAAATTAACAATGTTTTTAAATTCCTGCCTTCAACTGCTATCTACTGCTTGCTGTTGGAACTAGCGTATTTCAGCGTATTTTTGCGAATTCCGCCAAGGAAAAAGGTCATAATACAAAGATATAAGCGTGATAAAAGTGGGACTTTAATGTCCCGTCAGGACATAAAGGGTTTAATTGAAATTAAACAAAAACTTCAAAAAAGGAGAAAGCACCTTCCCATTTCTTTACAAAATTCTGTCTTAAGGTATATTTGAGAATTTTTTCTCCCCCATAATGAATTGAAGATGTTTAACCAAAAAGTAATGCTTCAGAATTTAAAAAAACATTTATCTCAGCACACTTAATAAGCCCACCTCCCCCCAAAAAAAGTGTATACACGCATTGAAAAATATTATATAAAAAATTAACACAATTTATCAGTTTCATAACTTAATACACTGATCACCATTGGAATTAATGCATTAATTTGTTATGAATTATTAGAAGGTTTATTTTGGATGATTTGTTTTGAAATCATCGTTAAGGTAAAAGAGGGAGCATTGAATTCTACCCTCACTTCATTGGATCTCACTCCTGATGGAATTCATTCTGTGGGAATGTCTAAAGCAAATTTATAGCTAAATGTCAGCTACAATCAATGAGATAAGAGTGCCATTGGAAAAGATCACAGAGACTGGTATGCTTTGCAATGTTCACAATTCCATTTGTTGGTATTGTCAACAGTGCATGGACTGTAACAGCCAACATTTTGAAAGCACCAATAATTGTCAAGATATTTCTAAGATTTAATTTCAGCTGTGAAATTTTGATGTATGCTATTTATCACATTACAGTTATTCAAAGAGTATATCCAATTTTATGTTCACTCTATATTCGAAAAAACAAATAATTATAATTGAAATAACTTGAGATGCAATGAACAGAAATGAAATATTCTGCCCATTGCAATGGATGGTTTAAATTTTATTGAAAATATTTTACATGGATAAAATTGCTCATGCGAGTTAGTATCATCAGAAATTCCAAAAGGTTCAGAATGCAGTAGTCAAAAGCAACAAACAAATGTGAAAAATTTAAATAAACAAAAGTATACTGATTGCTTTAAAATTATATATCATTTCTGTCATATGAGTACACTCTACCTTTTTTTTAGAAGGTTTATGTCAAGGGATATCATTCATAATTACCTTTGAAAAAAGAATTTATTCAGAGTGAAGTAATGAACAATACTATACAGTATATACTTGCACCAAGTAACAGCACCTTTTATGAAAAGATGAATAACACATAATGATACTTGATGCATAAATTCATCTAAATCCTATGAACATTATGATATAAGCAAGAGACACGAAGGCACTTGTGCACAAGTTGTTAAATCCATCACTCGAGCCTGGAATTCCTTTAGATAATCGGGTTTCAAAGTCCTTTTGGCTTGCCAGTAAATAACACCGTAATTTGTAGACTCACCACCAGGGTGTTCTATTTCAAGTTTCATGTAGTCTAGCCAAATATCTGTAAATAAGCAAATATATCATTGCAATTCAATTCAAAGTATAACACTAATATGCAAGAGCTTCTGCTATGAAAACAAGTCAAGATATGTAGGGTGTCCACTCTTATCGTGGTCCAATAGCTAGTTTCTAAATTGTTAGAGACAGACATATAGTTCCAACTGGAAAAATGCCTTAAATGTAGGGGAAGAATTATATTTTATCTTTTTTGAGTCTAAAAATATATTTCAGAAAAAGTTACAAATTCTAATTTTTTATACGGTCCCCTGGCCTTATCGGTCATATTTAGTAAAATATTTTTCACATACTAATGTTTTAAACAAAAAATAGTTCCACTCTTCTGCGACTAAAACCGACCAAGTTATGGAGCTTTGAAAATTGCTGACTTAGATCACTTGCTTGACGAGGATGCTGATTGGTTAAAAATTACGAAATTCGTAACTTTTTCAGAAATAAATTTATTGACTCAAAAAACATTAAATATAATTCTTCCCATCAATTAAAACATTTTTCCAATTGGAACTATACGTCTGTCTCTAATGGTTTAGAAATTACCTATTGGACCATGATAACAATGAACACCCTGAATAAACTTTAAAAAATTTAATACGGGATGTTTACAAAAGAATATACCAACTTTCAACAGCTATATTTCATCGACAAAGCAACTAAGTGCACCATTCTAGAAATAGTAGTGAATGAGAAATTCATAAGTTCGTTATTGGTCACGATCAAGTATTTTTCAGCCACTGCCAGTGAACTTTGACACACTAAAAATACTTCAGAAAACAAATTTGTAATGCCAAATATGCTGAAAAAAGTGTGGAATGAGTTCTCCCATTGACTGGATATCATTTATGTTTCTGGTGATGGTCACATTGCACATTTACAATTTTATAAACTTTAAAATGTTATTTTTTGATTTCATTTGTCCAGAAAGATTGTAATTTCTATAGGTTTGTAATTATAACTCTTCAAAGTTGGAGTATACTTTCATGAACACCCTGCATTTTTGGGACACGTGAACTGGATAATCATCAATAGGCTGAATGTTGCCAGGGATGGATTAAGCCTTGTAGGGGCCCTTACGCAATGCAAGTTTCTGCCCCTCTCATCCCCACCCCAGCTTCCAAACTATATATTCTTTACAAGCTGCTGGATAAGAAAGTGGGTTTTCGCTTCTCCTGGGGTTCAGTAATAGTGGAATGCTGAGTTACCTCCACTCTGATGACAAGGCGTATCTCCTTCGGGAAGGGATGGGCCGTGATGGCTATTAGGACTTCGACCTTAGTTCCCGACTGTTGTCATTACACTGGTTATTCAATATCCCTGGGTGCTTAGGCAGGACGGGGGTAACTCATTTGTGATTTCTGATATTCTTTAGTGATTTTAATTTAATCTCTATATAAGCAGTTTTTAAATAATGAATATAATGGAAAATTGAAATAACAAAGCATTTAATTGCAGGCCACCTTCATGAGAGTTAGCTTCAGCATTTCGAGTATAAAAATCTTTTTAATTTAAAACAAACTTTTTTAAAAACACAATCTTAATTTCTATATAAGCAGTTTTTAAGTAACGAATATACAGTGATACCTCGAGATACGAGTTTAATTCGTTCCGTAACCTTGCTCGTATGTCAATTTGCTCGTATCTCAAATCAATTTTCCCCATTGAAATTAATTGAAATGTCATTATGTTAATCCGTTCCAGCTCCAAAAATGCTACACCTAATTGTTTTTGTTACGTGTTTTTGAATAAGAAAAATGTATTTATGAATGACAAATATTGTATAAAAACATAATAAAGAGAATGTAAAGAAAAAAAAACTGGTTTTATAAAGTGTACATACACCGTACAGTTCCTCGTATCTCAAATGTTGCTTGTATTTCAAAACAAAACTTCGCTGCTTGATAGTGCTCGTATCTCAAATAACTCGTATGTCAGGGCACTCATATCTCGAGGTACCACTGTAATGGCAAATTGAAATAACAAAGCATTTAATTGCAGGCCACCTTCATGAGAGTTGGTTTCAGCATCTTGAGTATAAAAATCTTTTTAATTTAAAACAAATTTTTAAAAAAACACAATCTGAGAAAAAAATCTCGCGGGGGCCCCCTAGGCAGTTGCCAACCTGACAATCTGGCCCTGAACGTTGCCAATCCAAAGAATCCAATTTTGAATTACCAAAATTGATAAGGACTTAGACGTCATTACCCAATATTACAATGCAAATCTTAGTTGCAAATGAATGAGATTTTTCATAAATAATAATAGCTAATTCTATACACAATAGTCTAATTATTCTTAATGTTCAATTTGTTAATTTATAGAATTTGGTAGGGACACTTCAAAGTTTCTTCAGGAAATAATTTTAATGTCTTTTTCTTTTAAAATACATTCACTGTCGTAAGCATTACTAGCACGTTGAAAAAGGGAAGCGATTCTATTGCAAATGAAGCTGATTAAAAATCCCAAAAAGAAAAGATGAAAAAATAGCTATATATAAAAAATGATTTTCTAAAAAGTTATCTATTTTCTTGATACACTGAATGGCATGGAAATATATTTTTTTAATAAATACAATTTTTGATTATCAAAACTCTCATCTCTAGACCAGGCAGTTGTTTGCCCAAATAAAAGTTGGGTGTGAATGTTAAGAAATTCAGATTTATAAAATTGAGTTAGTTTTAGACATTTTTAAGAATTAGGTTTATAAATAAAAAACATAGTACTGCTTTAATTTTGATAATAAACATTTTGTCTTCATGGTAGGATTAATACAATGAAGTGAAGCCACAACTTATTTTTGAAAACCGATTAAAATGTTGAATAAAATTATGCCTAAAGTTTTAAATGTGTATACTTATACTAAAAGAGCAACCGATGCGTCAGAAGTTAGACAACATACAATCATGATATTAAAACATTTGAATATAAACTAAAAAATCACTATTCAACTAGTAAATATTTTTAGCATCAAATCAACACAAAAATCTGTTCTTGTTAAAGGTAAAAATACTTACCAACATTCTCAGACCCAAACTCATGAATGCCATCTTCATAATATTTTCTCAATTTTTTAATTGGTGCAGATAACTAAAAAATGCAAAACTTTTTGTAAGACTAATCAACTAAAAATTAAATTTAAGTTTCAACAATCCACAAAAATATATATATCCATATGATGAAATTAAATTATCTTTTCAGCATTTCTAACCGACTTTCCTTTAAAAAAAAATTTATAATGCTTACTGCCTTTAAAATATGTCCCCTCCCCTCTTCTGATTTATTGGCTCAATCAATGCCTTGTTTTATTAAGTAACACAAATATTATGTTTTGAAGCCACACAAGGGCTATTTTGCGATGGATCTCACAATATCGACTCGCGATCGGATAACGAGGATGACATAACATCCAAACCTTCCAGACCATACAAGTGGGAGAATGTTACATCCTGACATGTTTAAATATGCTCAAGATCTGCATAAATAGCAGATCATAGGTAGAAATTAGTCTTGAACATTCAATCTTCCGATCTCGAAGCTGAGACTCCCACCAGGCCCTCATATCCAGTTTTGTAACTACATTATGAACTATTGAAGAAGGATATCAATAATTTTAAATGCAACACGTTAGCACCTGACTTATCCAAATACTATTTTTGTCATAGTAAATCATGATTTTCCCAAGAAAAGCAAGTCTAAGGATTTCCAGGAACATAAATGCTAATTTATAGTTCTTTTAAAAACATTGTTTACAGCAGAGGTTCCCAACCTGTGGTACGCATACCCCAGGTACGCAAAGAACTAATTGGGGTATGCGAAACAAGAAAACATAACGGATTAAAAATGTTGCAGAATCCCCCTCCCCCCAAGTTCGTATAAAAAGTAAAAGTTGTACAAGTCCTAAACCTACCCTCCAAATAAGGAAAAAAGAAAGCAAAACTAAATATAATTTTAAGCTATCCTTAGAAGCTAATGCGAAATTATTACAATACTGATTTTATCTATTTTGACATTAACTATTATAAAAATGGAATAAAACGCAAAATCAGAAAAAAGTCCTGCAAATGTTATAAATTCCAGTCATTTGACTCCGAAGCTCAACTAGACCCTTAAAATTATTTATAAAAACTTCTTTGTATAGACGGATGGTTGAAGGGGGGGGGATATGACAGTAGAGGGTACACGAAAGTAAAAAGAGTAATGAAGGGGTACACGAGGGGAAAAAGGTTGGGAACCCCTGGTTTATAGTATTGTGGAAAAAGGATATTCAGGACACTTAATGAACTGCAATCAAAGCAGTGAATTCTAAAGAAAGGAGAATGCCCCACTAATCCAAACTAATCGGGACCGGTGCCTGTTCGGATTACATGCAATTCTGATAAAAATAGAAAAGAAAAAGATGTGTGCTAAAAAAATGTAAGTTATAAGTACTCATTACTACTATCTCTTGAATTCTTAAATTCAAAAGCAATAGAAAAAGAATATGTCTCCCCTTTTCATTAGAATAATGGATGTGCTCCTGTATGAATTGACCTTATCTTATGACGAAGTTAAGAGATTCATTTTGTGAAACTAGTGAGCCATGACGGCAGAGGCTAAAGAATAGATTTTTTTCTTTTTTTCTCCATGTGGAATCTCTACTGGTTCTACCCCTAATTTTCCGAGAAATGAATCAACCACTTCCTGCAAGCTCATTCTTGTACGAACACGTTTCTCCCCGACACGTCATTCTCTTCTGCAAAATTGAAAACACTTGTTTTGTGTGGATCACGTTAAGTTTATTATTTAATTTTAATTCATATTTAAAGCATTTTAATTAAGTCAAATAAACGGAAACATAGTGTATGTTCACTAAAAGACAGATCCTTTCAGGTCAACTTTTCAATTGCATATAATTTTCGAAAATAAAATTGGTTCAGATTAACCAGAATTTCGGATGAGCAAACACACAGATTAATTCTCAGGAATTGAAACAAATTAATAACAATATTTTTCAGGTTCCTAAAGTGCTAAATCAATCCTTGCACTCACACATGTATAATTATGCATATTATCTTTCAGAGAGCAAAGAGTTAAATAAAATTATTAGGTAAAGAACAGCATGGGATAATTGTCTCAAATTAGAGAACTAGTGATTTAAATAGTTTTCTTTATGTTTCTTCAAGTTTATACATCTAGTACACAAAATTAAGAAACTAGATCAAGATTAGAAGAAGCAAGATAGAAGTTTGGTTGTGAATTAACAATACTTAAATTTATCTTTGTACCAAAAATTAAATCAAATGGAAAAAAAAAAAAAAATTGCAATCTTTAGAAAAGAAATATTTTTAATTATTTTTGCAGTTCTAATAATAAAACTAATGAAGATTTACAATTATTATTTCTAACTACATTGTCTACCTTTCTGTAACTTTAGTGAGATACAAGATTACATTTATGCACTAGTTTATTGATTGTGAAGGAATTTCAGAAAACAAAACTATTGCTTCAACAAAACACTTTTTATCTCAGAAGCATGGTAGTATTCTCAGAACTTTCACTGCACATATGAATATTTTAAATACATACAATTGACTTTTAAAACATGTAATGCATGCAAATTGTTCTTATTTTAATATCCATGGTTTTCTATTTTATAACTTAAATTGCATTCATAACTTTGAGCTGTTTTAAGACTAAAATAACTATATATATTGTTTTAAATTGTATGAATTATAACGAAGCATAAAAATCAAGTATTTACCCGTGCTTTTTCGATTCTTATCATTTTCTGTACTATCACAGGTGAAAGTGAACCCATCTTCTTAAACCTATATTCAATAGATAAAAATTGAATACACTGTTAATTAAAAATATCACTTTTATTGCATTTTAGCATTTGTATTACAGCAACAGCTAAAGAAGTAAATTTACAGTTTTTAAATATATAAGCAGACATAAATGAAGTACAATAGTTAAAATTAACCTTTAATTAGTCCTTACTTTGCATAAATGAAATTCTTAGCAATGTTAATAATTTTAACCACTTTTACTGACTTTTTTAAGGACCTGTTTAACCCTCAGATTTGAGAACTACAATCATTATCTTTCAGGTTTAAGATAAAGGAAGAATTTTCACCAACACCATACCATTAATTATATGAAATAAACTTAGTAACATCCACAGAATATCTATAGACAAAATGCTTTTACTTATTTTTTAAATATCTTTTATAACTTTTAAGCACAGGATTGGGGACGTAGCTAGAATAGGTGATGCCCATGTATAATATGATTTTTCTGCCCCTTCCCCCCAATCGTCATTAGTGGTTTAGCTTGTATGAACAATTCCAATGGCACAGCATTTTTTCATGCTCTGATTGTATTACGCTTTGTAAAGTGACATAAACTTGCTAATATTTTTTTCACCATGGTCAGTGGGCATAGCGAAGGTAAGTGGCGCCAAAACGTTTTTTCCCCAGTCATTATCAATAGCTTAGCAAGTGCAACTGGTGCCCGAAGGAATGGCATTAATTTTACATTCCTTCATAATATTTTGCTTTAAAAAGAGACATAAATGCAGTAATGTTTTGTCACTATGGCGCCCAGGGCACCTATACCCCATTGTCTCCCGGTCGCTACACCACTGTGCAGGATGCATAAAAAAATATAATTGAATGCATATTCAATAACATACATCAAAGTTTATAACTCAAATTTTTTAATAGAAATTTAGAATGAAATCAGTAATTGGGAGTGTTCAATATACTGGCCACGTTAGTCGATTACCCTGTTGACAATGACGACTGATTGAATCACAAACATTGCTAATGTTTAATGCATCCCCAAAAAAATAAATTCACCAGAATAAGAATTCAGGAGCATGAGGCAGGGGTCGATCCAGATTTTTTTTAGGGGCCCATTTTTGTGGGGAAAAAAAAAAATATTTTTGTGAAAAATAAATATATTTTTGTGATTTTTTTTTTTTTATCCTGTAAAATCTTCAATTTTAGCAGTCATATTTCTATATTTTATGTGAATTTGTTTTGTGAAGGGGCGTTTTTATGAATTTGAATTTTGTGAAGGGGCTGCAAAACAGCCCCAAATTTTTGCCTGGATCGACCCATGTGAGGAGAACTAAAATTACTTATTTTTGCCTAAATCATCTGTTCATCAGAATTCCACCAAATTAAGTAACAAGTCATTTATGTAATAATTAATTTGAGTTCTGAAGCTTTCATTATGTTATTAATTCTTAAGGTTTACATCTTACATAATAGATATTCAAAGTGTGTATATATTTATTTTTTGTGCCATGCAGAGAAGGGCAGCTCTATAAGTATTCCTGGGAAAAATTTTAAATAAAAAAATACTGATATATTGAACATTTTACCACAAAACTTAATAGAATTCCAAAATCAGCCATGCAAAATTTTCATATTACTTTCTTCTATAAGTTTCTTAAATATTTGTAAGAAAAGATAATTTATTTCATTATAAAGCAGCGTATTACGAGTTTATACTGAATTATTATTTAAATATAATTTTTTAAAAAAATTATCATTAACCATCATTTTATTTTTTAAAATTTACTTTTCAATTCACATCAATTTTGCTAATGAAAATGGGATCATGATATTTTTTCTTGCTCTAAATGGAAAAAGTTTCAGAAGCATCAATCAAGAAGATTACTTTCTATTATGCTGAGAATATACTTTTGAATAAATAATTAGAAACTATGCAAGCTGGAACTGATACAATAGACATATCACAGAGATTCCATTCTTATTGAGGAAAAAACAAAAATCCAGGACCTTTTTAAGAAAATTCCAGGACCATAAAATTACATATTTTAGACATAAAATGCAAATGATAAATTTAAATCAAATACTTTTGCCATTAAAGACCAGACATTCATGTTTGAAATCTCTTAGTTGTTTTTTCTGATTAGGAAGACTTTATACCATTTTGTCCCCTCTCTCCTGAATTCCAGACTAACTTTGCTGATATCGGTGCATACATTTTTTTTTTTTTTGAAAATCAAATTTGGAAACGCTATTTACAGTCATTATGCCTTCATGACCTCTATGAAATTAAATAACATATGTTTTGAAATTAGATTTCATTGCAGAGAAATTCGGTTATTGGTATCTTTAAAAAAAAAAAAAAAATCGGTTCAAATATGTCAGTTACTTTCAAAATACATTAGGATATAATTGCAGGACTATTTTACTCGATGAAGAAATACCCTCTGTAGCTTTTACAGTATTATCAGATTAAGCTGTCTTTGAAAATACAAAGAGAAAATATGGGTGACTGATAGCATTCCCATAGAAAAAGCCATTTTCTGGTGGTGGAATTCTTAAGGCAAAATCAAGTCATAAACTGGCTTTCTATTCTGTCCCAAAAAATAATGGATGGACATTTTGCTTATTTTCAAGGATCTAATAAAAAAATCAAGTACTTTTCCAGGGCCCTGAGTAAGGCAAATAAATTTCAAGAAGTTTTCAAGGACCGCAGGATAATTAATAATATTACCTACTTTTCATCAGAACATAAATACTACTTTGAGTTTACTTCTACACTTTAATTAAAAAGGCAAAATCCAATGTTAGATTTTAGAATTAATCCATTTAAGAAGAGATGTTATGTGGATAGATGTGTCATGCAGAGATGTGTTATGCAGAGCAGCAGATAAAAACAAAAACAACAAAATCCTCATTTTAAATTCACAATAAAAAACAACTTTTTTCTTTAGCTTAATATTGAAAAAGAATGACACTGAAGGAAAAAAAGGTAACACATTAAAAAAGTAATTACAGACATTCTGAATATTTTTAAATGAGAAGCAAACTGTTTGGATTAATTAACTGATTTTGTTTTTCTTTTAGTAAATGCAAAGTAAATTTATAATACCATATAAAATAAACTTTTAAAAATCATAACATATGTTCATTTTTATTTCTTTCCTTAACATAACTATGATTCAAGGTTTTGGTAATAAATTTGTAAGATTTTAATACATCATATGCATACAAAAATGACAAACTCATCTTGGGTATAAGGAATGTGTCTTAACAAAAAGGCTTTAGAGATAGATTTAAAATAATTTATTAAACAAATTTCATTTTAACATCTCCACTGACTGTTTTACTCATGAGAAAGCAGTACACAATGGAAATGTATATTATTTTAGGTCAATTTTTTAAAAAAAATATAAAAATACCTTTTGTACAATTCTCTAACATCCGATATATCCCTCCTAAGAGCAAGTTGTTCTAAATACATTTCTTTCAGAGGAGTGGATATTTCTTTTCTTCTTTTGATTCCACTCTGAAAGTAAATGTTATGAGAATTCCAGAACACAAATTGAAATGTAAAAAGATATCAACAACTGTTATAAACAAATGATATATACCTCGAAAAATACTGAGATTTTATCAGGATCAGATAGTGATAACCAATGTACACCCAATTTCCAAAGTGTGATAGAATCCTAGAAATAGAAATGTGGCATGAATGCAATTCATTTAACTTAACTTAGGATAGCATATTATAGAAGATTTTTATACAGAAGCAAAAATAGCATTGTAAAGCAAGAGCAGAGATAATGTTCGTTTCAGAAACCCATACCTAACACTTTTGGGTGATTTTAATCCACAGAGGGGTGATACACAATGAGTACAAAAAGCATTTTTTCAGAGTTCTTTGCTAGGTGTGTTTTTCTCTCAGCTATTCTTTTCAGATGTTGATACTCATTTTCATTTTGAATTGTACTATTTAGTTTTAATTTGAAACTTGTGTAATGTTTTTGCATATTGCATAGTAAAAACAAAACTCGTCCTCAAGCTTTCATCCAGAGGCGATTGTGGTTTCATGAAAAAATACCCGAAATTTTAGCAGGGAAATTATGAGTAGGGAACGGATATGTCTTTATTCATTATGCCGCAGATTCAACTTTTGCATGCAATTTTTAATATGTTTTTTCACATAAGAAATTAATTTAATTTATTTTGTCTTAGTTCATGAGTTTTCAATAACATTCTATAACACACATGGAAAGAAACCATCAAAATTCATAACAAAACAATATTAAAAATATAATAACATTTTGTATGAATAGCATTAATGAATATATGTAATAATCTTACTTAATTTTATTTTAAATTCTAATATTATATATTTTAAAATCTTAGTACTATATTAATGTATTCCAAAATCGCTTTTCTTAAACTCCAGTTTTGTTTTATTTCCTGCTCTGGAGGTATATTAAATCTCACGTTTTGGCATATTTATTACTAAAAGAATATTCTAATTACTTCCCAGCGCCTACACAAATCGCGAAATCAGCGACTTATTGCCGCCATGCTTTTCCCAAAAACACTTACGTAACTTAATAAAAATAGCTATTATTCCCTTCACTTTGATCACGTGTCTATATGTTAAATCCCTACCTGAGGAAATGCAGGGATTTTTTGTTCGTTTTTTACTTGAAACTTAAACCAAGATGTACGTACATTCGGTCATTCTCCCATAATAAAGAAAAATTTGACTCGGCTTTAAAATTAACCCAGCCTTTTACTGACTACAACCGCGAATATCTTTCATATATATATCAATTCTTATAGGACCATTCTTAAGTGAGGTAGTTATTCTTAGTTATGGTTTGGCATTTTCTAAAAAAATTCATTTGGATTGACTCAGCATAATCCAAAGTAAACAACAATGAAAAAAATTTCCACTAAACCTAAATTTTTTTCTACTGGTTTTTCATATTTCTTACAAAAAATGTTTCATATTACTACAAAAATAATTACTCACAAAATGATTTTTTTTAAGAAAGTGAAAATTAGGACTTCTATTTATATTTTAAATAAAAAATTTCATCCTAGAATTCCATAGTATGGATTCTAATTTGTGCAGTCTGTAGTAGAAGCCGAAATTGCGTAGAAACTAAGAAGAATCTGTAATAGTTTTAGTCTTTGGCAGTCTTAAGTTTAAAAAAATAGATTTATCAGAAAATACCGGAATTCCGTTATTAAGGATGAAGAAAATACTGGATTTCCGGTATAATACCGGAACACAATCACCCCTGTTTAATCTTGCCTCTATTTTGGTGAAATCAAAGACAAATGAGGAGGGGTTCTGTATCTAAATACAGACAGCAGATTTATTTATTGTGTTAAAAAAGTATGTATAAAATATGGTAATCAATTTACGTTAAATAATCTATACATTAGTAGTGTTTCACAGCATCTTGATAAATAAAATTTAACTAGCACCTCATTCACTAATCAATTTGAATACAATGTATATTTTATATGCATCCTTAAGTGCTGGAATGGAAATTCCACTGCTGCGACCCTCTAATAGAAACATGGACCATCTGTTCTAAAATTAGTCCATTTTGAAAGAGCAGTCATATTTTATGAACAAATAGATGGTGTCTTATAGCCTGGTTTGTACATCTTGTCTAAAACATATGGCAGCAAAGGCAACAAGACAAAGCTTGTCAAATTTATTTTATTCATCGACTGTACTTTTATTGTCAAAGCACAGACACATTCGAATAGGTACTCAGATCTCTTGATGAACATGGCAGAACCATACAAGATGATACAATGATTAATGTTAAAAAGAAGGGTGCTTAGAAAATGATCATGCTCATTGGCAATTGAATATATGAAAAGTCCCATTGGTAAGATTAGTTCAGTTACAGAATCTGTCTGAAGGTGCATTGATTTACATAACTCCAAAATGAGTTAAGCAAATCATTTTGGTACATTTTAAATAAGGCAATAAGAATGGAGGATTGAATCACAATGTTTCTATTCCAAGGTTAAAAAATAATAGGCTTTAAAGATATGAACAAAATAGTTAATATTTAATTACAGAAATAAAATATATATTTAACATTTTCAGAGAATGAATGTAGTAGTCTTTGCCTCAAACATGACAAGAGTTGCTTCACCATAGGTCCCTTCAATAACTACATATACCAACACATAAAAGTTTTACACAAACCGGAGAAAATTATTTACATACCATTTCATCAACAGCATTGACGGCTTCCGTAAGCAATTTATAGATTTCGTCATGATCCCTCAAACACTGAATGTGGTACGTCAGACATTTGTACCACAAATCAATCTTATTAAATTTTCGAGCATGGGTTATGGCAGTGGAAAGGCCTTCATCTACATCACCTTTTTCAAAAAGCAAATCCACCTAAAAACAAACGATTGCATTGTTTTTCAAGTTGCAACTATGTTTTACAAATAAATAAAACATGTTTCAGATTTTCATATCACCACAGGAGGCAGTGACAGTCAGGACATGAGGCAACAGATTAGTTTGTATGCATTATCTCATTAGGGAATACCTGGGAAAAGACCCATGCTAGCCAAATAGGGAAGGATAGATCAGCTTAACCCTTTAAGATCAAGCCTGTACGATAGTACAGGCTAGACATTAGCTTATATTTCTGCTTCTTGGTTAGTTGTATACAGTAAATGCTAGAAGAAATTATTTTTCTTGTTTCCAGAACCTCTACAGAGCTATTTTTCTTAATAGACGGCATCCATTTTTGAGTTATAGTCAGAGATAAATCCATTCGTTACAAAAATATGTCCAGTTTGAAAGGGTTAAAGAATAATATATATAAGTATTTTTTTTTATTTCCCATGCTGATCCAGCCTACACAAATTATAATATTTACATAATATATACAAGAATAATATTTGCATACCATGTAAATAATTTTCAATATATAATGTGACTAGTATGCACTGTTAAAAACATATGTTCCCCAGGTAATGAGAGTTTTGCCCAGGCTTACAAGAAGAGTTGGATTCTCTCAATCAGAAGTAAAGAACAGATGCCAACAGGGTTGAGTCACGGTTAACAGCGCATCATGACCAAAGTTGGAGGAAGTCAAGCTGACTTTGCTCTTAGTATTAGGATTTATTTCTGTCTTTGGCTCTGTGTTACTGTGAAGTTTAAATGCCCACTTAATAAAGACTGTGGCAACTTGACTACAGTAATCCCCAGAAAGGGAAAAGTAGAACTGTCATCCCCAACCCTGCAGGGATTCATCCTCAGATTCCTTTTGACCCTACGCCCGAGCGGGTGTAGATTTTGATCCGGCTCTAAGCCATGTGATTTCAACTTGTATATATGTGTCATAGTGGTGTTGTGTGTGTCAATAAAATCATAAAAGACAAACTGGATCTATTTTAAATTTGGATATAAAACCACATATGAGAAACCATTACAAAGTCGAATCAGACTTCCTCATGAGCATTTTGTATTACCAAGATTAGAATTATTGTCAAAATTTTTAATATATCCATGACAAAGAAATCCAACTGATCCACAAATTTTTACAAACAATCGAGCAAAACCCCGCTAAGACAAGACATATAAAGGAGATATGGCAGAGGCTTTTAGACCTGCTGGCACTTACAATTGGCAAGAGTATCAAGAAAATATAAAACAATTTAAGTATAATAAATGAGAATTTAGAAAGTATGAAATCTAAGAATATAACAGAATTTAGAAAATACATCAAGTCTTAAAATATAACGTACTTGAAACATATAAGTAATAGTACGATTTAAAGGAAGGCTTAAATCTTACTATTAAACACAGATTAAAACATACTTTCAACATAGTCAAGGTGGTTATTTTTACTGTGAACTTTGAGACATTTCATTAGTCACTAATCAAGATTTGTATCTTCCTCTAAACTTTCATTACAAACAAAAACCAAAAGACATCACATAAAATTCTTAATTACCATTTCTGAACAATATTGCACACTAAGGCAATTGACTTCAGATGCTGCTTGTATCACACTGAGAGCTGTATTCTGTAACTAAATTGTAAGAAATTACTACAACAAAGATTTATTACCTGGTTGATATCTAAAATAAGCACATAGTTTACAAACTATCTTACTCATATGAAAGTGTTAATTGAGAATAAATAAAAATTAGCAAAATATTTTATCTATTGAATAATATAACTTCACTAACAATTATACAAGTTTTAAAATTTAATTTTAAAGCATTCAAAAAGCAAAAGTTTTATAATCTAGGAGTAACAAAATGTAGATTTTTAACAGTTATAACATATTTTAAATTATAGATTTCAACTTTCTTTTTTTCATTATGCTTAGTAATAAAAGTAGAAATTTAGGATTATATCAAATTTTCATAAATTGTAGATCCCAATTCTAAGTCGGGTTGCATAAAAAAAATATTAGGGTGGATAAATTTCACATAGTACTTTTTTCTTGCACTATTCAACATTTGTAAGCAAAAACAGTTAAGAAAAGAGTTTGGACCTAAATAATTTCTTTAACCCTCTGAGCGCCCAATTATTTTGCACTTTTAGCTATCAGGTTAGAAAACTTAGCTTTAAAGGAACTGAATCAATCTTTCTTGCATTTAATTATATCTCTGAAATCTTAAGAACACTTTATCAATGATTGTTTAAGAAATTATACATATAAACACGAGCTATCCGCTTTTGAACTGAACATGAAAAACGTAAAAAGACGTTTGCGCCGCTCAGAGGGTTAAACTTATAATCACTCTATTCTATTCATCAATCTATTCTATTATATCACTCTATTCTATCTCTATTTATACTCAATAATCATTTTCTATTGGAGTTCTTTTAATTAACTTTAATTAAGGCTTCCTTTTCTTATTATCCAATTTTCAGACTAAAGTGAGATCAAAAAATTTTCCACCACTGAATAAGTTGATCAAAAGTGAAAAAAGTTTAAGAAGTGCAGAATTAAATTAATATAAATGCGAAATAAAAAAACATGGAACATTAAACTATTTTTAAAAAAAGGAGATAAAAGGAAATACACTTACTTCAAGCTTTTTACCTTCTTTTGCGGAGTTTAATAAATCTAACACATAATCAATATAAAAGCTCCACATCTTTTCTAGAATTAAAAAAATAAATAAATAAATAATAGTATGTAAAAAAAGGTGTAATTTTTTTTTTTTATATAAAACCAAGAATTTTGATTTTTTAGCATGACGACAAACATGCAAGAAAAAGACTATTTTACCTGTTGGCAATTTTTTAACAGCTTCTTCATACTTCTTATGTATTTCTCCATTAATTCTGTCTAATGTTGTTTCTATGGAGAGTGAAAATGAAGAAAACTTTTAATTTGAATAGACAAATCAAAAAGAACATAAAACAAACATTTTGATTGACATTTCTTAAAGTACAGTTAAAATATATTTAATTAGGAAAATATTTTTGATGCTTCTAAGCAGCAAAAAAGAATTTAGATAGCAAGGAAATCCTGTAATGTCAGTTCATATTTGAACCACTTTTTAGAAGTAACAAGTATGTAGATTTATGTCAATCTTATCCTCAGAAATAAGAAATATCATAATCTTTTCAATATATTATAGGTTATATACTATTACATGCATATTCCTAGGGTCAATGTTCAATTTCATCTAATCTACATTAGGTAGACAGTTAAAAGTAAAGTAAATAAGAATGAAGGGATGTCAATAACTGTGGTATCAATTACTCATCCCTATGACATCAATAAATGATTTTGCACTATTTATTCCAATGTATTGCAAGATACCTCCCAGGGATATTAGGTAGAACCCAAAATCACACTTCGTTAAAAAGTTTATATATAGGTATATATATATGTGTAACGCTTTTTCCCATGTTATTTTATGAACACGACAACTGGAGTAATTTTTTTTATTTTGGAATCCTTTACTCAGCTTAAAGTAGAGTAATTCAGGAAAAGTGACAATGAATCAAAACTTGATTGAGCTATTTTTACCATTTTCCCCACAAACCAAACTAATTGTATAAATAGCCTTAAAGGTGTAAATAAGTGTCTAGCTAAATAATTCTTTAAAAAGTAGCTCTCTTGTTCAAATTTTTCACCACATACATAAAACTACAATTTTCTTTTGTTTAACTGTAAATAAAATAATAAATTCTAAATACCCTCCCAAACCCCTCAATTTCTTATGTGTGTAAGAAAATTTTTAAGTGGCTCACTTTTTTTAATTCCAGTTTCTTTCCCTTTCTTGATTTCTTCTTCTATATACAACAGAGGCTTTTTAGCCAGGGCATCTAATGTTTCTTCTTTGTCAGGAAATCTTTTTTCAACACTGTTAAGAAAAATACATCATAATAAAATTAATGATGTTCAAAATACATTTTCTGTAAAAATTACCATGTTCTCATTAGTAATGGAAAGTTTCTGAGTCAGTACAAATGCCAGAATTTCATCAAGCATAGTGAAAATAATTTAACCAATCCTGCAGTTAAAGACAACTTAAGTTATCTCAACAACAATATAGAGAACATAACAGCAGGATATATGGAGAATATAACAACAATATGGAGAAAACAAGGAGGTCTATTTGTAGCTGAATTGAAGTTTAGAATGTTATCTTTATGTATTTGAGAATATTTATGCATCAATATTCTGAAAAATAAAACTCTATATAAAACCCTATGAAATGTAGAAACACACATGGCAGCATAAATGATGCTGTCAACCTGAGCTATTTTTGACAAGCAATAATTAGAGGTCTTGCACATACTTCTGATGACCAGTCAAAGTGATGTAATAAACTGCGATTTTCTAGTCACTCAAGAATCACCATTGTAATGCATGCCAAATTATAGTAACCCTTCTGGCAGTCTGGGAATAGCAACCCTTTGGCATTCCACAGGCGAAAGTGGAAGTGGTTCGCAAGAAATTCAGTTGGAGCTGGCTTTGACACCAAGACGGTGAGAGTTAGAGGTCATTCTTAGACCGAGACAGTCGAAATGAGTCTTTTCAACTTAAAAGGTAGCCAAGTGAAATAGCTACGTAATGATGCGTTGTATATAGTCATATATATTCTATGTTAATTGTATCGTGCTGTGTCCCATAACCAAAATGTCAATAAAATACCGTGACTGAAAATTGAAGTCTCCATTGTCTCCAATCACAAAAATCGCAGTTGACAGGTAATGAACTGCAAAGTAAAAGAACCCACATGGCTGTCTTATAATCACTTCTGGTCTAAACGACTAAATTGGCATGATGTTCTCCAAGCGAATATAAAATGTTTGAAAAAATAGTTGTAAATATTCCAATTTAATTGGAAAGGACTTTATGATAAACTACATTTTTGGTGTACCAACTTCTATGTGGGTGTATCCTTTGAAGTGCATTTCCATAGACACTTGACTTTGTAGTGGTTGTGTGGGCCAATTGAATCTAATGGCATCAAATCCACCCTCCAAAGAGTGGTACAAGTAAAAGTTTGTAGGCTTTTTAAAATTAGATGTAAGATGCCTAAATTTATATAGGGTGTCAAAAAAACTAACTTTACACTTTAAAAAAGGCATTAAAAATATTACCCTAACAAAGATACACCCCCTTCATATTTTTATTCAATAAATAATTTACTAAAGCCGTTTTTTCCCCCCAATAGTATTAGGTCACAGATATTGTCATTCTCGCTTTAATAGGGGTTAACCACAGGAAATGGCACAAGTTGTTGCTTGGTATATCGAATTTAAATTTGTAACGTGCATATGGAACAAATTTTGGATTATACACAATCAAAAACCACGTTTAAGATCGACAACTAATAAATAGTTAAACAAATTTTTGACAATGTATCCACTGTATAATGTTCAATAGAATCCGGTTAGCAATATCTTACTGACTTAATGAAATGCATGTGACCAATAATGCAACACACTGAAAAGTTATAGCCATTGTTAAAAATAAAAACAATCCTTCAATATTGTCTTTATTAAATATTAAAAACCATGAGTGCATATCTTTGTTTTTCTTATAATAATTTTTTTTAAAGTGTAAAGAGACTTTCTGAACAACCAGTATAATAAAAATTGTAAAAACAAGAAAAAAGTTTAAATTTTGAGTTTGACAAAATATTTATTAATTTAAGTTAGAAAAATTGTAATTAATAAATTAAATATTTAGTTAACTTATTTGTTAAAATGAACTACTTAAATTCATGTGGTTGAATTTCCTTAAAAAAATAATAAATACAAGTGGAGTAAGACATTTGTATTCTTCAGAATGAATAAATATTTCAAAAAATTCTGCACAAATAAGAAAAAAAGCTTCTCTCATCAAGTACTTTTAAACACAACAGAATAAAACATGAAACTCCAAAAAAGAAATTTATTGTACGATAAAACAAGAGAATGAAAACTTGTAATTTTACTTTTTCGTTGATTTCAGAAAAACAAAATACTATTATAACTGAGCTATAAATACTAGCCATTTTTAGTAACCAGCTAGTTCACTAGCAATAGTGACTAAGTTTCACTTCAATTGAATCTTTTATACATAATTTGATATTCATGGTTTTCTTAAGAAAATATTTTGAAACTTCGATTGATATTTAAGATGCCTTATTACTGCCTTTGCACTGGTTCTGTTCACTATGTACAGAAACATCCCTAATGGCATCAACTCATATGATGTCTGCATCATCTAACATCTCATTCAACACTGTCAATGCTAGCTTCACTTTTTATTCTGCAGGAAAAATAGATGTCAATTCGAACATAAAAATGGTGTGGCATATTTTACATTCTAAAACATGTTAATAATAACAATAATAAAAAAAATAGCAACCATAATCATTCAATTTACGGGATATATATCCTAACATACTTCATAACTTATATAGAGGGCTTTATTTACATATTCCACAAAAATTTTGACAAAATAATGGAAAAAAAACCCACCAAGATATTACCAATCTATCCTATTAAAATTCGAAGGTAAACAAACGTATGTATGTATGTATGTCCTTCTATCTTCTCACGAACCGCCGAACGGAGAAGCACGCGGAAAGTACCAAAAGATGGGGAATAATTCAAGGAATCCATTTCGGCCATTTAAATATCGAAATTTTAATTAGTGAAAAAGATATGAATTAAAAACTAATTTGCAACAATACTTTTCATTGTTTCGGATACTTTATAACAATACTTTTCATTGTTACAGCGCAATTCAAAATTTATTTTATTGTTGAAGTCGTTTACTTTAAGGAACATTGTTACAACAACAATAAAAAAGTAACGCTGACAGAAATAAAAAAATGTATTGTTGAAAGTGTATAAATTCTTTTTTTTTATCCCGTGATATAACGTCCAACAAAATCATTTTAACGAAATTAAAAGTGGTGTTTTGTTTCTGTAAAGTTATGTGCCGAAAGATATAGAGTAGTTATGTTAGTGATTTTAATCATTATTCATTGATTTGATAAAGTTTAAATACTTGTGGAAGCTTCTATTTTAAGCTGATATTTGGAAGTTACTATTTTTGCTTTGTTCAATTCTTCGCTTTTTCCGATGCCTAAAAGGAAAAGAGGAATTACAGGGGATGCTGCCAGTAGACGGGAGGCAATTAGAAAATGGGAAAGAGAGTTGTTGAAACTGAAGAAGAAAGAAGCCGCCGATTGTCAACTATGGCACAACGTGGCCAGGACAGAAGAGCGGAAGAAACAGAAGAACAAAGAAATAGCCGATTGTCAGACATGGCACAACGTGGGCAGGAGAGAAGAGCCGAAGAAACAGAAGAACAAAGAAATAGCCGATTGGCAGTAATGGCACAACGTGGCCAGATGAGAAGAGCCGAAGAAACAGAAGAACAAAGAAATAGCCGATTGGCAATAATGGCACAACGTGACCAGGAGAGAAGAGCCGAAGGAACAGCCCGAACAAAGAAATAGCCGATTGTCAACCATGCTACAACATGCAAGAGAACGCCGTCTAAATGTTATTGAAGGACAAAATCACCATCAGATACAAACTTTTTATGTAGCTAGAACTGTTCTGAACTGAAGAACACAACTGTGGAGAAATGGACAATCTCTGTCTGAAATGCGGAGGGTTGTATTTCTGGATGAAAAGAATACCAGAGGAATTTACACTCATTGTTGTCATAATGGAAATATAATTGAGCAGCAGTTTATCCAGTGGAAATGAAAGGATTGATGGATGGCTCCGATGAATTATCAGTGCATTTCAAAAATAACATAAGGTCGTACCAGTGCTTCAATGGGTGCACAGATTGTACCGTCTACAGGGAGAGGAGCGTATTGCTTCAGAATTCATGGCCAAATTTATCACAGGACCTCTCATCTACACCCAGCTGAAGCAGGAGGTGAAAACACTAATACAACACACTTCAACAATATTATAACACACATTAGGCATGTGTCACGTGACCTCAGGTATTATTCAATTTAGCCCGTGCAACGCCGGGCCATACAGCTAGTATATATATATACATAAACAGAATCTTCATTTCATAGCTTTAAACAATGGAAGAAACACATGCAATTAAATATTTGTATTAACAATGAAAACAGTTCAAATTTCAGTTGCAACAATGAAAAATAAATGTTGTTGCAAATAATGCATAAAAATATTTTTGAAAATTTGTTAAAATTAGGAAAAAAAATTGGAAGATAACTACAATGCTATCCTTGAAAATAATTTTTTGCATTTGAAGGTGGTGTAAAAATTGTTTTCATGCAATAACATTTTCAAAAGTCATTGCCAAAAAACAGCAAAATTTTGTTTAATTTTTAAATGATTAATGAAAATTTTGAAAAAGTCACTCCGAGGTGCACATTCACATCCTTCTAAGTATATTTGCACCAAATTTGTTAAGTGTAGTCTAGGTCTTCCCTACACCAACACACATTTGCTTTTATTATTAGTAGAGATTATATAGACATTAATTCTGTAATAACCAATTCTGGAGCCAATTCACATGTCATCTAATCGCATATTATGTTTTGCTGTGCTGTGCTGCCAAGCACTTTTCCTCATGCAAAATATGTAATGGATTGTAAAACTAAATTGGGTTGGTGTAGCTAATGTTTATCATATGAGCAAAAATCGAGACTATTAACAAATACTTTAAACTGCATACTTGTACATGAAATCAGATAAAATAAAATGACACAGAAAGAAAATTAATATAGTTGAAAATACAATATATGTGTTCATATATATGACACTGTACTTACTCTTCCAGAATATGCTCAATATGTCTGAGGCCAAAGTCGAAATCTAGGCAGACTTGTATAAATGACAATGCATATTCAACATCTAAAAATTATACAGGAAGTAAATCTCAACATAGAAATGCAAAGAAGAATGTAAAACAATAATGTACTTAAAACCTCAGCAGATGTAAGAAAAAGTTGTTTAAAGAATTTTATTATCCAAGTTATAATTTACAACATATTTAGCTTACATGAGCATGTGTAAAGTTAAGGAAGAAATATAAGCACAGATGTTGTATAAAGAAACTTGCTCCACATAATAAAACAAAAGGAAGATATATATAGACTAGATTAAAAGAATTGTAACAATTCTTTTCTACTGAACAGTTTTTTAAATAATGTCAACAATATTCAAAATCTCATTAAAATATACTATTTAAAGAAATATTTCCATGAAAGCTTGTATGATATATGTATTAGGAACTAGAATTTGGAAGTAAAAATTACCATCAAACACTTCCACAGCCTTATCATAGACAACATTGGCAACTTGACCACTTAAGACAACATCATCTTCCTCAGAAGTCACACTCTAGGAAATTTAGAAACCATTAATACGATAGAATTAAATTTCATGCACAAAGAAGCAAAAATGTGATATAGAATTTTACAAAATATATCTTAAAAACTGAAGAAGATTTTTAGAAAATGGATGGTTTTGATTGAACTAGAAAATCCATACCTTCAAACTATGTGGTTCCAATATAGCCCTGCGTTTCTGAATCTACACAGAAAAAAAATTAATGAAAAGAGATAAAGATTAAGATATTACTTTTTCTAAGTCAATATAAAAAATAAAGTTGAGCTTACTAAAGCCACTAGAACATAATTATAAATATGAGGCAATATATTTCATAATTTATGATAAATTTAAATTTTTGAGTACAATTTGCAACAGGAAAATTATGCATGTTATATAGAGTATAATTCAGTTATTTCACAACATAAAATCATTTCATGAAATAATAGTTGAAGGTCGGCTAAGGTTTGTAATAAATTAATAATTCCTCAAATAAATCAGTTATTGTATAAATTATTTAGTGACAGACAATAAAATAAGAATACAACTTTTTTTCCTATATATATATATAAAAAAAAGCAACTAACATTTTAAATACTTTGACTCTAAATGTAAGAAAAATTATGAAACTAAACAAAGTCAATATAAGAAGCTCACTTGCTATTTTATGGTTTAATGGGGGAGTTTATGTTTTAACCGACTTTCTACGTTATATCATGAAATAACTACATATGTTGTGAAATAATGGATATCGTGCTTTAACGTTAACATATAAATAAATAATGAATGTTAAACAAATCAACTTAGTTCAATCAGTTGCAGGTAATCTCATACATGACTAGTTATTCTATTTATTAAATAAAATTAATAAATTAAATATTTCTCAAATTTTCATTAGAAAAATTTTAAATTAGAATGTCAGATGGCATAAACTGTCCAGAATTACTAACAGCTACAAAAAATAATTTTCTTAGCTTTTCTTACACTTTAATCATAATTTTGAATGAAAATAAAGATTCATGAAATTTCAGCTGATTCCTGAAAATTTTGTTTGAAATAATAAGCACACAGCTTAAAGAAACATACCAAATCTGTATACATTAGTTCCATCCGAAAATACTGAAAGAGAAACACAACTGGATTAATAAATTAAAAGTTTCTGTTTAATAATTGTTTTAAGAGAAAATCTAGTAGCAATGAAAAATGTGAAATGCAAATTTTTAAAGTACAGTAGTAAAAATAATAGTAATGATAGTAAAGAAAAACTAATAGATGAGCTTCTATTTATAACAGGAAGCATTTATTTTTAAATATATATAAAAAAAAAATCAATGTTTTATGAGAATTATCAAAAAGAAACATGGGATTTTAAACATCAATATAAATACTGATGGAATAAAATAAAAAGAAATATTCTCATATCAATCCATAAAAATAATAACAAAATTAGATCGTTTTATACCGACTGAAACGATGGAAAAAATCTTCTAAAATTTTAACCAATTTGAATATAACAGCCAAAATTATTTCACTAAACAAATTAAAAAAAATATTGAAATAAATGTGATTATAAAGTGAAGATAAGCCTAAGGAATCATATGGGAACAATTAAAGATAAAAATACTTTTATTACAAAAGGAATAAAAAAGGTAAGAAATACCCAATTTTTAATACCTCTCGCCATAAGATTCCAGACATAGAATTGATTAAGACACCTCTCTGCAAGATTTGACGTGCATTTTCTGGAGATCTGTTTTCTTCCATCTCCCATTTAGCAGCCATTATCCAGAGAGCTGAATATAAAACATATTGTGAAAATAAGCAAGATTTCTCTCTACATACTGAATTAAAATTAAATTATTTGATGGTGGTCAGTAAACCTACCATAAAAAATATTAAAAATACAAATTTAACATTTTTTAAAGTACATTTTGGAATATGAATTAACAATGAACTAATTATCTATATACATTTCATCAATACAAATACAAAGTATTGAACATGCTATAGAATAAAATGCAGAAACTAACAGTTGGCATTTGTAATGATAATATCAGAAAATATTTTTATGCAAATGAAAAGCACATTAAT
Source organism: Araneus ventricosus (assembly GCA_013235015.1). Taxonomy (NCBI): domain Eukaryota; kingdom Metazoa; phylum Arthropoda; class Arachnida; order Araneae; family Araneidae; genus Araneus; species Araneus ventricosus. Next base: position 1,761,253 of record BGPR01000069.1, read on the forward strand.
TTAGATATTAAAACTGTATATGTGATCTATAATTTTTTCAAAACATAACTGATTATATGAAACAGATTAAATTTACCGAAAATTCAATATCAAAATGCATAGACTTGCATTCAATCTTTTTTATAGGTAGATAATGTTTATTTCTTTTTAATCCGAACTAATTTCCTTATACTTTTTTTAATCATTGTGTTCAGTTCTTCTCTATCCATTAGCTCTATCCTTAGCATTATAAACAAATACATAAACACAGTTACAGAAGAAGTTAATATACATTGAGTGATGACAGCATTTGAATAGTAAAAAAAGATAGTCACTTTTCACTGAATTCATAATATATAAAATTTTCACAAAAAATTATGTTTTTGTGGGCATTGATTATAATCTGTATTATTATAAATCTCAATATTATTCTTATTTTATTTTTCAGACAAAATTTTGTGTTCTGTTCCAACTTCTAAACAGAGGGTAGTTGGCATTTGAATGCAAAAAATTAGAAAAGAATTGCTGGTAAAAGGATTCTCAGGCTCAATATATATATATATATATATATTATAATAATAACTTAATATATATACATATATATATATATTAAGAATGCACAAATTACCATGGAAAATACTAAATTAATCAATAACATAAAAATTTAGTTTAAATACTTCAGCACAGCATAATAAGCAATATAGTACAATAACAAAACAAAACTTTCTTTACTCTTGCATAGATTAAAGATTTTAAATAACTCTCCAAAAACACTAATTTTAAATATGTCAAAGGAATCCACTATTAAAACAAAATATACTTTTAGTGAATAGTTGTTTAGTTAATATAATTTGAAGTGTACTTACAAGGATTTTTGGAATGAACCTGCAGCAGTCTAGTATGTAAAGCACTTATGGTATCAAACCATTTCTGAAAGATGAGGATAAAGAAAGATCCAGTTAATTAAATGTTTGTAAAAATATTTATGCATTATTTGCTTAAGACAAGGGGGAGGGGGGGATAAGCATTTTTCTTACTACAATGCAGCTTTAAGACTGAAAATTTCAAAGTTATTTTCAAACCCAGCAAATTTTACACATGCTTTCCCTGGTTTATTGATAGGACATTCAATTTTATTTCACAGTTAAAATACTTCAGAGAAATTTAAGTGTTTGAACTAATTTGAAAAATCTTCATAAATACAAGTAAAAATAATGACATGCTGTTTTATATCTGATGTTTCAACCACAGAGGTGACAAACTATCAAGACAGTAGACAGAAAAATAAGTGAATAAAAAATGGTATTTTGAATATCTACACAAAATTAATTATAACAGAACAGCATAAAGTAATAAATATATTAGATACTTGCGATAAAATGGGAATGGTCAAACATTGTATAGATTGAGATTTTAAATGAATTTGGCAATTTTACCCAATAAAGCCCCAATACCCATGTGAATTAGATAAGCTGACAGCAAAATTTTAAATCAGAAATTGCATTTTCATGAATTTTAAAAAAATTAATAAAACACCTTATTGAAATAAGCACACACATATATATTTATATATATATAACACAATTTTTATAGTTAGTCTACCATGACATTTGGAAAAGGTTTCTATTAATTGGTCAAAATGAGCTGAATGTGCTAACAAAAATCATTGCAGATATAAGAGAATACTCATGTTCATAATATATTCATAATTTAAGTTACATTAAAAAAATTATAAGCATTGAAAAACACAGCAAAATATCATACCATTCTTTTACAAAATTTAATTTGGTCAAGCCATAATTTTTCATCTTCTGGATATCGGGATATGACAGCCTAAAAAGAAAAAAAAAATTCTTACTGATAAACAGTATTAATAAAGATAATTATTAACCGATACTTAAAAATAAAAAATCCAGAATAAACATGTCAAAGAAAATAATGTAGATATTTTCAGTAGACAACAACAGAACATATATATTTTCTTAATTTTAAAAGCAAAAGTGAAAAAAAGTAATGAACAGTTTGAACATTAAACCACATTTTAATTACCTTAAATAACCTATTGATTCTTTTGGCAATGGAAGTATCTATTTCTGTTTTTTTAGCTTCACATAATAATCTCTGAAAATTAAAAAAAAGGCTGTCAGAAATAGTTCATCATTAATATTTCAAATCTAAAGGTATTAGACAACATTTAAATGAAAATTATGTAAAAAAGAAGAAAAAAATTCTAAAATGCATACATCATTCATAAAATAAAATATATTTTTACAATTTTTTAACATTTTTTTTTACAAGACCCAGTTAATAGTGAAAAAGAAATAAGCAAACAATATAAATCAGTATTTTAGAAAATTCTATAAAATTTAAACAAAAAATGAAGCATACCTCTCTTCTTTTTTCAATCAAACTTAACAAAGCTATTTCGTACTAATGGAGGGAAAACAATACAATTAGAGTGAGATTGAAAATAAAACATACTGAAAATACTTTATCTGAAATTTCAACATCACTAACAATTTTAATTTAAGTTTCACTAGGAAATCATTAGATTAAGCTTTGCACTTAGAAAATACTAAAAATCAATTGAATATTTCAGTTTTTAAACATAAAAGAAAAATTTTTCAGGCAAAGAAAGATTTTATAATTCTAACCATGCATACAATTTACATCTCATATTTATGTAGACATTTCAAAGTGAACACTTTTGAATTAAGTTTGAGTAGATTGCAATGAACAAACAATAATTACAGATATAATTTTACAAATTTAATTACAAAATATTGCAAATTATTTCATTTCTGAATTGTTTTAGATGGAGGGTAGTTACTTCTTTAAATCTACAAATTCAATGTTTTTATTTATTCAATTATCTCATACTTTCATTCAAGAACAATTTTTCCTCTTTACTTATTTTCATTAATTTGTAGTTCTGAATCTTCAACCATGTACAAATTTTAAATTATAATTAAAAGACCTATGTTTCTAAAAATTTAAATAAATTACATTCTTATAAATTTTGATATATTATAAAGTCCGTACAAAGTAAAAACGTAATGAGATGAGTTCACTATCAAAGAACAGAAGCTTTTTAATTGTAAAAACCAAAAAGTGTCGCTTTGGTTACAACTAATCATTACTGAAAAAAAATAACAAAATTATTCATAAAAAAAATTGATAAATGTTTCCTTTTTTTTAAAGTAATCTATTAATAGCTGAAATCACAGATCATGCATTTTGGAAGTATGTTTTAAAAGAAATTAATTTTGCCAGTTAATGCGTTTCTGTTCTAAGCTGATGCTATAACTAAGTTAAAGAGACTATAAATAAGGACAGCAGAGAATTTATATTGTTCTCCTCATGGTGATAAGGCAATTTTTTAAGCAGGTTGTTAGAAACTAATCCAATGACAAAACATAACCCATGATGACCTTAAAAATATATATGAATTTTAAATTTTTATAACATGAAAAATTTAAAATATACTTTTAAGCTTCATAACTCAAATTATTTAGCATAACAGCAACTAGTCAATTATTCAAGGAAAAAGAAGAAAGCAAAATGCTGGTAATTATTTTCCAAGTATTGCTAAAGCATTGGCTAATTGAATTTAAAATGTTGTTAAAACAGACTTATTGGCATTTGGGCATATTTATTTCAGTAACTGCTCTCAACATCTTGATTCGAGTTAGGCTTGATCTAAAAAAGAAGTTTCAGGTGTACTCACAAAAACCAATGGGGGTAACATCCAGTGAATATGTGGTGGTGAGGAAATTCACTACTGTCTCTTCGCCATAACCATATTTTCAATAGAATTGCATCAAGATAGGATTTCAGATAATTCATAACTCCAATGGTAAGAATTGTACTGATTAAACGAGTTATAAAACTTTGACATGTTTAATTCATTGCTATACAGTATGCATTGCTGATTACAGCATTCCTTGCTATACAGTACATACATTGCTGAACAGTTTTAGTTAAAACTGTTCATTCCTTAATTTAAAACATGATATTAAGAAAAGATTAGACATTTATTTTAGAACAAAATTATCTTCCTAGAACTTAGAGAGTTTCTAAATAAAAAGAGATTTCAGACTGAAAATGTTACCACTATATTGTCCTATATATCTACGGAGCTTTTATTTTATATTAACCTTCAGCACATGGCTCCCTCGATTTCCACGGGATACGAAATCAGTCTCCTAATACGGGTCACATAAAAATTGTGTGCGTAAGTTTATTTCCCATATTTTCAATACGGAACCCGCCTTTTCTCCGTATAGGCTAAAAATACTGTAATAGTCATATTTTCAATGTTTCGTTTTGACTCTAGATGGTACTACAAGTCTATTTCATTGTTATTTGCTCTAATGCCCAGTAATGAAGTTAAATTCTGTAATCCAGTTAAAAAAGCCCCATATTTCAGAACTGGAATATATCAAAATCAAGCCTATGCAGAGGGTTAATTCTTACAAAATTAGGTGTCAAACTAGATATTCTTATAAACTAGGTGTCTAGTAGGTAAACTTCTTGCACGTAGAATTTTAACTGTAACCTGTCATAACTTTTAATTGAATGAGAGTTTTTGTTTCAGTTTCACTTTTTTTTCTTCTAGTAATAAATGTCTTATTGGGAACAAAATGCCTGGTTATTTTCATATTTGATTCCAGTTATATTTAAAGCCATGGTTTTTTTTTAAACTATTTTTCTGCCAAGCAATTACAGTTATTGATATACTAGTAGAGCAACGAGTCATTTCTTTGAATAAGGATAACACAGAATATACAAGGATATCTTTAATAATTGTACACAAGGCAAATTTCATAAGTCACATTATAATCTAATATTTATTACCAAGTCACATTATAATCTAATATTTATTTCCATAATGAACTTTTACCTCAATGTATTTCAGAAAATCTTCCTTCCTCTTCTGATTTCGACGAAGTTTGTATTCAAGATTACTTCGTTTCTTAATTACAGATCTAAAAAAATAAGCAAGTACCAAGTCATGGTTCCATATTAAAAAAAGAAAAAACAACTAAATACTGCAGGAAAGCACATCAAAGCGCAAGAAAAAATCCTGACATTAAAATAATTAATAATAAACATTTTAATGTAAAAGTAGAATAAAAACGTGTTAAAATCTGCATAAAAGCTATGGTAAGGATAAAGAAAATTTTAAAGAAAGTAATAGTTTAAAAGAAAGTAAAGAACTTTAGGAATTAATTTGATCATTTCTTAAACATTTATTCATATCAAAACATTGGTAACATCTCAGTTTCAAAACTAGGATGGAAGGTCGAGGAAACATCTAGGAATATCACCTTTTTTCAGAAGTTTATAAAACTGGAGGGGGGGGGGGCCTATCAATTGCCAAATTGTGTGAATCTTTGAAGTAATGACCCAAAAATCAACAATTCAATCAGACGGAATTACAATTTACAAGGGAATAAAAAGGATGAAAAATAAATTTTTGAATGAAAAACTAATTTTATTATTAAATGCCAATTGATGCACATGGTTTGATATGCAAAATAAACTATTTGGTTTTCATGCATTAGATATCAGAAGTTTACTTTGCCCATCATACATTTGAGTACAAATAATATTAAGTAGATTTCAGTAATTTTTTAAAAATAAAGAAAATAACATGACAGCACCAAGTTAAATTCATAGCTATCCTTGTAAGTATTAATCAAACATTGACTACTTTACATATAAATAACAGACAAAATGTATGCCTGGTAAATTAATCAGAGAGAAAATCATTTCTATAATCCTTTTTAACATTTGATTCCATTATTAATAATAAAAAATTACATAAATTTATAATAAGCTGCTTTTGACACCAAGATTACTCATTAAAAAACCCAAGAAAACATGCAAAATTATTTCTGTGCAGAAACATAAATGAAAAAATTCATATATAAATCATACTTGATTTCATTTTTAGGGAAAAGTCCAATTCTTTCCATCTCTTCCAATTCAGGGAGAGTGTGCTCCAAACGGAGATGAACTAACTCAGCCATGACGAGTTACAACAAACCTCTTTAATAGTAAGAAATTTAGAATTAAATATCAAAGAAATAGTCACATATTTAAATATGCATACATTTACAACAAGCCAGGACAATTGTAAATTATGTATTGTGAATTGTAACATATATGATGAAATCTCTACTAATAATAAAAGAGAAAGTCTGTCTGTTGGCAGTCTACAGAACAGACTGTTGAACTTAGAGCTACCAAATTTGGCACAGGTATACTTTGGAGGGTGGGAATGTGCACCTCTGAGTCATTTTCTTCAAATTTTAATTATTTAAAAATTAAGAGAATTTTAGCCGTTTTTTTGTGAATAACTTCCGAAGTAATTAATGCTCGAAAATTATTTTTATACCATTTTAAGGTGTGAATTTTCACTTTCTAATGTTGTTAGTTTCAACTCTGTATATTATTTCTGCGAATTTTAAAAACTTTTTGAAAGCATTATCTATCGCTCTGAAATCAGTGAAGGTCACTGAATGGATAACACCCCTCGCGGAGAAGGTCACAGAAAGTTGTTTCCTCTAGGAGGGGAGAAAGGTTGCCCCCTTTTTTCTCTCTTCTTCAATATCACATGGAAGCAATTTGCCTGTACCCATGGTAGGCGGCGGGGTGTACCGTGGTTTTCTTTAACAAAAAGATTCACAGTTCACTACCACGGAGATTTTTCCCCTCTAAATTTTAAAATATTTTTTAATTGATTATGTTAAAATAAATTCTGATTTTTTACAATTTTTAATCATTTTAAACTGATTTTATGCTAAACCATTTCTATTCCATTTTGTAATGTGAAAAGTGACCTTTCCTCTGATATTAAACTTAATGCTATGCGACTTTTTTTGCGGAACTTAATCAAACTTTCATTCCTGTTTCAAATCATAAATGCTTTACCTATCCTTCAACAAACTCAATTAGAATACCACAATCAGAGCGAAACAGATAATGAAACATCAAATTAAAAAAGAATTGAAATAGCTTTTCGCTGCATGGGTGCCACTCTTCCAAATTTGCAAGACTGAACTTTTTTTTTTAAAAAATTTACACAGTCCAGCGTTCTTTACCAGAATTAAAAGAAAAAAACTCTATATAAATGTTACCCCATAAACCAAAAAAAAAAAAAAAAAAAATATTCAATAATAAAGCAACTAAATAAATATTATCAATTCAATACAAAAAAGGGAGAAGATATATGGATGCTTAACAAAATCAACCTTTCAATTGTTTCTAAAGTAATATTTAAACACATATTTACACCCAAATAAAGGTTTACTTATTATTATTATCAATAAAACAAATTTCTTTTTCAGTTTATATTTTCTATTTCTTCATAAAAAAAAAGTTTGTTATTTTTGTAGTCTTAAGATTTTCTTTCACTTTGTGGTCAGACTTGGGGTTTGGGCAAACTTTTTTACCATTTTTATCTTGTATAAGAGAGGGGGCTTTTCTTTTATTTAATCCTTCTGGCTCAGAATGAGTTGAAGTTTCTGTCTGTTTTGGAGTGCTGCTAGTGAGTGCTTGCTTTGAAGATTGTTTTATATTTTTTTCTTCTTCAAATTCTCATGGTATATTCTTCTGGCAGAAAAAATGTTCTGCCTCATCTTATGTTCAGGAATTAGTACTCTACAAGGAAATAAAAATCCATGAAAATTTTTTTGGGTGGAAAACGGAATTTTGTTCACCGATTTTTTACCGAGATGGAATTCCGTCCTCAGGACTGAAGAGTGGCACCCATGTTTCGCTGTTATGTTTTTATATATAAAATTTACAATGTTTTCTGATTGCATATGATTGATGATATTTTAAAGACTTATACCATTTTATCAAAATTAAAAGGCATTTCAAATTGTAACAACAATTTCAAATTAATATTTGAGAATAAGCAGCTAAAAACTGCATTCATTTACTGTTCTCTAGAATTTCATTTACGAACTGGTAACTTAGAACTTTGAATTTATTCATCTAAAGGTGATCTTTTTTTCTTATTTCATATTGCATGCATCTCTATTTCATTTTGGAACTAATTGTTTTATCTAAAAAAATAAATGAAAATATCATTTTTTCATGACATTTTACTTAATTCATAATAGTCATTTGTTTGAGTTTTCAGATTTTTTTCTTCTTCAAAAATGACAGTTTTATTACGTTAAAAAAATTCATAGCAGAAATAACTTCGTAGGATAAATAGGTTTATTTACAAATTATTAACATTAAATAAACAATAACAACTATTTCAAACATCATGCATATGTTGCATTTTTTGATATAACTGAATCATTTTAAGTTATAAGCTCTAATATGGGCGAACCAGCTGGTCGCCAAAGGCGGTTAGTATAAAATATAACTACATAATTCAATATAACAGAGATAATGATTATCCATGAATTACAAGAAAGAACTAAATTAAAAGAATACATTTTACTAACATTCTATTTTCAGATATTAAAACACTCAAAACAATATTGATGCAGATTACAAACACATATACATGAGATAAATTCAGGGGTGTAGTGGAGCTGGAACTCAGTTCCAACACTGCTTTTTTTAATGAGAAATTAATAAGAAAAAATTGTAAGATACCTCCTTAAAAGAGCGTGATCTTTGTCAAATCTTACCTTTAAAAATATGATGAATGTTTCAAATTAATAAGAGTAATAAATCACTAGCAAGTGATTAAAAGTATTAAGGTTGCACACATTTAAATGTATTTCATGTTTTGACTCTGAAAAAACATGATATTTCTTATATTACTTATCAATGTCATGATTTTATTTTCACAATATTTAACTTGTGATAATTTGAAATCAAAATGAATTTTTAAAAATTACTCTTAAACATCTTCATTATATTCAGGCTTTGAACTACAGTACATTTAATGCTAATGTTTGATCAAAAATAAAATATCTGTGAAATATACATTGTTTTAGTGTTGATATTTCAGTACCTTACCATTTAAAAAAAAAAAGGGGACGTGCCCCTTTTGTCCCCCCCCCCCCCCACAATATCACCCAGGCCAAAGCGTTCCGGCAACTAGGTACAATGTTGGAATTTGGTGTTTAGAGAAATAACCATAAAAATTCGACACAAATACTAGATCCACCCTTCATATAGAGTTCTACTTGCATCAGTATTTTACCTTCTATAATTATTATAAAAAATAACACAGTATTCAGTAAAATATACATTGCATTAAAATTCAAGGGTGGTTGCGACTTCATTTCAAAAGTTCTGAAAACTAGCATGGTGTAAAAATCTGACATTTTGAATAATTCAGAATGTTAATGTGATACACATGCATGCATGGTTATTGTAACAAAACGATTGGATTTTCACAATTTTTATTTAGACAAGAAGTTTGCCTACTTCATTGAATTTCATATAATCCAAAAGTTTAAAATTCTTACAATATCTTAATGATACTTTTTCTAAAACAAAATTTGAGATAAATAGTGAATGCCTGAAAAAATCCCGAACACAATCACCTCTGAAAATTGAATGCTTTCTCTGCTACTCCTCCTCACAATAATAATAATAGCAAAAAAATTTGTTGGTGTACTGGTTCATTTCAATACATCATCAAATCTATCAACTAAGAGAAATCTTGTTTTTAAAAAAGAGAAATGCAGCTGATTTTATTTCAGTAATTTAACTAGTTTATTTTACAATAGATTTTTAAACTGCACCTGAAACTATTTCATTACATAAATATTTTATGCTCACTTTGAAAGAAATTATATCAAATTTAAAGCTTTTTTGGCTTGGGCAATGAAGAAATATTACCTCAAATATTCCATGAAACTTGGCTGCTTATGCCATTACAGCGTAACATGTATGTAGCAAGTATATACAACTCGTGATTTGATTCAGAAAAAGAAAGCCTCCACAATCAAAGGATAAATATAATTTACAGAATTCTAAACTAAGATAGGTTTAAAAAATTAATCAAATAAAAAATATTAATTTGGATACACTTTAATGTATTAACTTCAATATATATAAAATTTGAATAAAAAATGATTCACTGTTAGCTTCACACGACTTCAATTAAATCATATTTTCACCATTAAATTAATTTTAAACCTGTATCTTTGAAATTTCTGTCAGGTAAATTATTTTTCAATTCAAAAATGCTGTTTGAATCTTTACTGTACTTACATAATTTATCTCTTATTATTATTATTTTGCTATGTAATGTTTTATAACGCGTAGGAGTCTGATATAAGGCCTCTTATTCAGGTAATTTTTGTCAGATAGCAAAATAAGTGCTTCAGTAGCTGATAAACCCAAAAAGTTAAAATTTGCACATTCGTTTTCTGGCATATCAAGAATAGTATATAATACAGGAAACAAAAGGGATTTGAACTAGGTATGTAACGAATATTCTGCCCATTTGCTGAATATTTGGTATGGCGAATACAAAAAGATATTCAGCCAAATAAATTCAAGATAATAATTTTTTTTAAATGCGCTTTTAAATATATTTAACAAACAATATTGCACAGAATTACATCTCAGTGAATTTATTATCAAAAGAAACTTTCTAACATTTATTCAATTTTAAGTTACATAATACTTAAGTGTATTTAATAATGTTACATATCATTTATCATTGTAAAGTCTAAAGTTAGGATGCAAAAACAATAATTTTTCAGCATTTTTAGAAAGGAATCTATTCTGTTTGGTTTCATATTACCGGCTTCAGAAAATAAATGTTTGCTATATACTGTACTTGCAGGAACTGAAAGATATTTTCTTACTAAATTTGCAAACCTTGGAAATTTTTCCACATTTTATTTCCACCAATTAAGTGGACACTCCATCTTAGCTATTAGAAGTTCTTTATCAAAATAGGAGTTTACTTAAAATTTTTTAAAATTTATCCACAGAATTTTCTTCTGCATTTGTCGTTGTGATGTTCTGCAATGACGACTCTTATTTCTGTGAAGCAATCGAAAATGAAAATGGTTTCTTATTATTGGAATTAAGGTATTAAAAATATTACAAATATACATCAAGGAATTAAGATTTTTTAAAATATACAAATAATAAAAAAATAAATTTTATTATTCTTAATTTTTTCATTTAAAATATTTTATTTAAATCAAAAGTGAAATGTTTTTAAAAAGTGGGTTTTTGGCCTGAAATTTGGCCGAATATTCGTTATTCAGCCAAACCACTACTCACTATGTCACTAATTAGAACCAAGCCAAAAAATTGAGATTACAATATGACATGGCACTTAACAGAATTCTATGAGGGACCTACCAAGAATAATAAAGTCAAATATCAGTTCAAGGACAAAGTTTTCACATACAAAACATCTGAAATGGAGTATTATGTTTAAAGTTGCAAAGACATAAGTTGCAGAAAATCAGCTCAATTCAGTAAGAAAATAACATATATAAATATGCTGAAAAGATTTGAATTCTATAAAGGACCAGAGCCGATTTGAAAAATCCCATATAATAAATATAAATACCATTTAAAATGTTTAATTTTTTTTCTGTAAAAATATCATTGCTTTGTGATTTGAACGAATAAGGACAAAGTTTTCATAGAATGATATCATCCTTATAAAGAAGTAACATTTTGTAGTGTAAACTTTTAATAATGGTAAAACTATGTGTTTGGAAATATTTTAAAACAGACAAAAAGGATAATATTTAAGGATAAGGATTTATAAACGATAAGACAAGACAGCGGCTCAGGGTAAGAAGGGAAAAATCCAATTATTATAATAACATTTTATATAAAAAAAAGGACAGCAAAATGGGAATCATTTAGTAAATGAGCAATGTCTTACAGCTCAGAAATTAATTATTTTAAGATAAAACTGGCAGAGGGCTCTTTGTTGTAAATAAGCTTATCACAACAATCTCTTTTCACAGTAAGCACAATTTATCGAGATTTTATTTAAGAAAAATATTTTAGACATATACATATTCTAAATTAAGAAATTAACGTTCACTTTGAGACAGATATAAACATAAAAGTTTAGAACTAACACAAAAAAAGGTAAACCTGGAGTTTACGGTGCCGGCCTGCTTCTCGCCAATTCTTCTTGGCGCAATTTCATGTGTCGTCGCCAAATACTGTTTTGGATGTGCAATACGCTTTTTATTGCTCTCTTGCACATGCGTCGCCTGAAAACGAGAGATTGAGCACGCAATGCCTGCTGCATTTCAAGTGTGTACCGGGAAAATTTTTTAACTTAAAAAAACATCAGAGGCTTCGCTTTCAGCATAGCAGGAAACTAGTAGCTCCGCTTTTTTACTGGATGTTAGGAATCAACGTTTTTTAAAAAATTCTGAAAACGAGAATTTCCGCATGCAATGCCTGCGGCATTTCAATCATGTACCAGGCAAATTTTTTAACTTTAAAAACATCGGCGGCTTTGCTTTCAGCATAGCGGAATACTCGTATCTTCGCTTATTCATTGAGAAACGAAACACACAGAATAACACACACAGTGCTGAACCGATATTTAAACCGAATAATTCCAAAGAAGATTTATTGAAATTCAAATGAATCGATCAATCACATCGAAGAGACGAACAAAACAGTCCAATCGAAATGAGGCGCAATATAGCTTGATGTGCAAAACACCGATGAAAAGATTAATTTGTGCGCATTCACGCTTGTCACTCGTCAAAAACATCTAGACGCAACCAAAACAAATGTTCTGTCATCGCCGTTCTTGGCGGCAAAGATTTGGTGATCCTAAGAGGAATGAAGTAGGCGGGCACCGTAAACTCCAGGTTAACCCAAAAAATATAACTAATGATTATAAATGATGAAAACTTTTGATAATAAGCTCATTCATGATGAATAGCAAGCAACTACTTATTTCAATCTTTACCAATGCCGCTTTACTAGACAGAATGAAAAATTCAGCATCATAATCTCTTGCAAGCATAAAAAAAGTTTTCAGTCAGAGTTTAAATCTTTTACTTGTATGCCCTTTTTATTAAATCGATTTGATAAATTAAATCATAATTCAAATTTCCCTCCAAATTTAAGAATTCATAAATATCCCAATTTGGCTCAGAATAAATTTGATTAAAGTCACTCTGTCATAGCACTTTTTATTGCAGCATAGCAAAGGAATAGAAATTGTAGGCTCTCCTATCCAAATAATGACCTATGGTCAAGAAATCAAGTTCTTAACAAATGTAAATGAAAAGGTAATTACTATTGTCTCAATACTTACATTATTTGATGAATGAAAATTATTTAAATTTTATCGAATTTAAAGTACTGATTATTATTCAGTTTTCAAATCACTAACATAAAATTGAAAAATTCCCTCATAAGCTTCAGCGGGAAAAACAAACCCGGACACACACAACAATTGTCCACGAGGTTTTCTTTTGTTGCCATATAATAGGCATAAATTTCTCCATTTTGAATCCAATTAGATTTTTACCCACCATTTTAAGAAATGCTAAATAAATGTTATTTAAATTAAAAGAAAAATAATTCATAACCGACAAAATTTTGAAAAGTTCATTTGTTAAAATGAAATAAAGTAATATATATTATCCCCCGCAAACATCCAATGTGATGTCATAGTAATGCAGATGTGACGTGCGTTCCACATTTTGTCGTCATCTACAATCCATATCCTGTCTCAAATAATGATGTGACAACATAAGTTTTCATTAACTACAACTTTATTTGTAACATTGCTTAACTTATTAATATGTATATTTTATCAAGATGTTTCTTATTTCTTGATTAATAATTGACTTTTACATTTACATGCGTTCATATTGTGTGTGGTTATCAGTGTTATCCAGTACACTGAGTTTAATATCCATTAATAATTTGAAAAAGAAACCAAGAAAAGAAATAAATCACCTGACCTGATCTCTAGTTGCCAGTATCTCTTCAGTTAGAACGTATGTGTCATGAGACAAGATGATTTTATAGTTAAAATTATTACGAATCTGTAATTTTTGACTGTATTGTGAGTAGCACTAACTAAATATTATTATTATAGAATTATCTTTTCTCAACAAATGTTCTTAAAACCGTTTGTTATCTTTTATTTTTGATATATGATTAGTTTGAATAGGAGAGTATAAGAGAGGTTTCCTAACCATATTTCATTTCTATTGTGTAAGCGAACACCGAAAAGAAATCGAATCGGGCTGATAGGGGCTATCGCTTAAATTACCAATTCAGAGGAAGCAATACTTGATCTTCAATTGTTTATCTGTAAGTTGATGACTCAATGTTAAGAGAATAAAGGGACGTCTAATTATCCGTCAGTCAGATGTTGACGCGTAATCAATTGCCGCAGTTGAAGCATTGAATTTAGTGATGATAATTATCGTTTGAAATTCGGAATTAGAAATTTGGATTGTTGTCGATTTGTACTGTCCTGTCTTTATAATATTGTTAAATAAACTTTCGTTGCTTTTTTTTTCGTTGTGAGAGATTATAGTTAATTAATAATTGATTAGTTAGTTTTTAACAAAGCATTCATATTTATGATTAATTATGAGTGTTGAGAGGACAATGTAAACATTTTTAAGAATTTGTTTAGAATCGCATGATGTTTAAGATCTGCATATCTAAATTTGAAATCTTAAGAACAAGAGGAATGTACTTTCATTGCTAGAAAAGACAACAAAACTTGAAAATTCCTGATAAAAACTTAAGTTTTTTTAGGTTGTATTATTTTGTATTACAGATATTGACTGATTATAGCTTGTTTTGTGATAATTGAAGTCGTATTAACTTTAACAATACACAAATGTTTATATTTCTATTTGTATGTACCAAATATTATAGTAATTATTTCTTATAAAACTTGCCTGGAATTGTTCCAAGTTAATTTTTCTTCACATTTCAGCTGAATTAGTTTAAAATTGTGTGTTTTCCTTAATCAACCAATGTTTTCATGGGAACTTTTGGATTTCACAGCAATTTTTGATTATGGCATATAATTGCATTATCTTTAATTTGACTGTAATATCCTTTGTTTCCAAATATTAAAGTAATTAGAATATTCTGCGATGGCATTTGATGCTCTTTATTAGAAGTTAGTAGTCAATGTCATCCATGTATCTTTTGAACATGTAATCAATTTTTATCTTGGCAGTTTCTTGCATTGTCGTAGTTAGTTCTGATAAAAGTTTATCTTTTTCTTGCGGGTTGTTTCTTTTGTAATGGAAAGAGTTTTGGACCAGAGTGCAATGGATACGTTATTAAATGTTTGATCATTTTCTTATTGTACCTATTCACTATATTTTCCATATCTGATTTAAATTTAATTTGTTTCATTTCTATTCAATTGATTTTTTAATATGGATATAGAAGGTTTGGAAATTTCAGATGCTTATATTTCTTATTAATTATTCATTAGTTGCATACTGTAAATTTTTTCAAAAGTTTTTGCTTTATTAAAATTTTAATATGTGAAATATATACTGAAAACTATATTTACGTGCTTATTTTAGATTCATGAAAGGTTAAAAATTTTTTAACTTGAATAATATTGTTTGAAGATTTCTTCTTTTAATTCTCAGTATGCTAATTAAAATAAATATTCTGTTCATATGTATTTCAAGAGTTTTTAAATTGTTGTATTTCCTTTGTGTTTTTTATTTAGCCATTAATGAAATAACAGAGGGTGTTTAATACTTTTAATTAATTTTCAACTGTATTTTATTTTCTGTTGAGAGCTTATTTTGATTGTCACTATGTTTATAAACAGTCATTAGTGCATTTATCAAAGGTGACTGGTTTGGAATGCCAGATTTTTTTTACTGTATCGGATCCAAAATTTCAGATTTACAAAATATAGAATCCTTATTTATCCCAAATTTTGTTTCAGAGCAAATATATTGTGTAGAGATTAATTAAGAACAAATATTGTTTAGAGATTAATTATGTGAGTGAGACAATTACAAAATCTTGAACATGCTTGAGCATTGATAGATTAGACTATGAAAGATTATTTTTTTATTAATGAATAAAAATACAAATGTAGTTTTTGCATCCGGACAATTCCGTTCAAGACCTTATTTGTAAAGATAATTTATTGAATAGCTTACTAATATTCTTTACATTTGGTTAACCATTCTCCTTACTATTTATTTCCTCTACAACACCTGCTCAGATGTAGGTCAAATTCTAATCTAATTCTTCAGGGGCTTAGTGAAAAGTCATTGTTTACATCAAAATTCTTGTCGGTAATACTGAACCCATTAGTTGTTCGAAAAGAGAATTAAATTATGTAATGTAATAATTCTCAGAAATTACTTATGATATTCAAGATGTATGAATTTAATTTCAAATGTAATGAACTACATTTCTCCAGGCAGAATTTTGCCCGTTTCTTAAAGAAATGTTCGAATTTTGTTAATTTGAAACTTTTGTAGTGGAAGAGTCCACTTTATATTATAATGTGGATTATGTTTTAGAAATAAGCCTACTGGTTGAAACATTATATAAAGAATCCAGTTGCAGCTTTCAACAGTTTAATTATATGATCACTGCTAATATTGTTACTGTGGTAATGCATTTAAAATGTTATCACAATGCTAACTTATTACAATGAATTCTTTTTCTGTATATTTATTCAGGAAAATTACCTGCAAATTACCTGAAATGCAATGTTTGATAAGGTTTCTATTTCAATAGGGCGTTTTGTAAATAAAACTATTTAAGATTGTTGAAAATAATTTGAAAGTTGGCTATATTAAAATTGGTGGAAGTAATTTTTTGTGGTAACAATGTTAATAAATCATTAAGTGCATCTTAATAGCACTTTTATAAAAATAAAGATGCAGTGTCATTAATTGTGGTTTGTGGTACCAGATTTCTGAGATAAAAAAAAACACAATTATTGTATAAATTAATCAGTTGACTTTTTTTCACGATTAATATGTGGGAAAAATAGTTATATGAATTTAAGATTTTAATTTTTAAAATGCTACCTTATCAAATTATTCATTTATATTTTATCAATGTGAATAATTTTGAACATCAAGGATGCAATAATAGAAAATATGTCTGTTATTAAACTGACATATGACAAGATTAAAACATTTAAATTTCTGTTACTTGTGCTTTTAGGATTTAATTATTGAAATGATCATTTAAGATGGTATATATTTAAAATATCGCAGAGACAGGAGACTAATTATAGAATTAAGAACCATCTTGGTGAACTATATTCGAACTATATTCCCCGTCATGTGGAAGGTTTGCAGAATAAAGAGAAAAGAGTTCACAGTTTCCATAGTATTTATTGACAGTGTATGTGACTGATTTATGGCTTCTAAAAAATATTAAAGATATTATTCAGAACTGTGATTCTGAGAACTGGATTAATTTAGGATGGCATAAAAGATCAAAGTAGAAATTGGTTCAGAAATACAAACTATTAAAAAATGTTATCATTTACACCACTTATTATAAGACTAGGATGAATTTATTTTGGCAGAAAGGATCAAAACATTAATTTATGATTGGATTAGGGCTGGATGTTTTAGTATCAAAAAGTATTCACAACTGTAATTCAGATAACCAGATTAATTTGATGGTATCAGGAATAAAAATATTACTATTGTGTTAACTAAAAATATGTATCACATATATATTATTATTAAGAAATAATTGGATAGATTCAGAAGTAATAAATAAAAAAATAATGTTCATTTCCTTAATATTCAGTTTTACCGGAAATAGTATAAAATACAGACATGACACATTTCAGCAGATTTCAGCTTTTCTTCAGCATCATTGGATTTTATCATTCTTCATTTTCTTATATATAATAATTCTTTGCAATGATTCATTATTTATGAAGTTCAGCTTTTTTTGTTCCAAGCCTGTGTCATGTCTGAAGATAATATCATTAACTGAAAGTTGTGAAATTTTTGTTTGAGGAATTTGTTTATTAATATACTAGCACAGTTGTTTATATTTTATTTGTTACAATATTCATAGAAAACTATTTCCTAAGAAACTATTGGCTAAGAGACCTCTTCCTAATTGTGTTTACATTCGAAGCTGGAGGAATATTTCTGTAGGGAGTGAAGAATATTTCCTGCGGCAGATTCTTGATAATAGAGTTCTAGAACCTTTTGAAGCTGCCTATTTTGCAGTATCATAAGAAATAAATAAGATTTAGTTATTTTTATTAGAGCACCATATGTCATTTTATCAAACTGAATGATTCCAGATTAGAAGCAGTATATTAAAGTAGGATCGAAGAATATTCTGTATAGTTTCAGTGTTTTCGAAAGTTCTTTTGGATTCTATCTTAGACCATATAAGACAACTTATTGAGTTTAATGACTGTAAAATGAAAACATTGGTGGCGATTGGGTGGCAAAAGTTATGAGTACCCGGGAGTAGGGGTAGACAAAATGTAAAAATTTAGTCACAAAATTAGCTAACTTTCCTGGACACTAATGCTTTTTTTATAATTCCTAGTTTTAGTTTCTTATAAATGAAATAAAAATTAATTTTTTCCTCAAAAAGTGGAGAGGCAACTGTCCCCTCCCCCCTCGACATGCTCCCACTGAATGAAAACAAAGAATTAATCCCTTTGAAGAGAATTGGGAACTCGAGTTTCCAAATTGGGCAGCTTATTATATTTCATGCATTTTATTTGAAAACTGCAGATTTACTTAGAGATATTTTTCCTCTTTGATTATCCTGATTCTTACCCTAAATTTAATTTTATTTATCAGTATACTGAACAGATGATGTAATAATGCACAAGTATGTAAGTAGGGTATAATTACTTTTAAAATCCTGTTAAAGTTTCCTCTAGGCCATTTCAAGATATTTACACCACATAATAAAATTTAATATTTTTTAAATAAAATCTGTTGGAAGACTACATGTATTGAATAAATAATTGGAACATTATCGAAACTTGAGATTTAATACCAAACTTCTTTAACAATGGAAGTGTATGAATAATTTATAACATAATTCTTATAATTTATTTAGAAAATTAATTATATTTTTGTATGAAAAAGCTCTGATGGATTTTTTTTCCTCTTTTAGATATGCCATCTTCGGGAACTCTTAATGACTGCTTGCCTGATATAGCTTTGTGTCCTTTAAATGCATCAAGTGCTTCTGATAGCACCCATGAAAGTGAACCATTAATTAACCAAATGGATTCCGAACCATGCTGTAGTATAAATTGCTTCCCAGAGGACCTTCAATTCTCTGCCATTGTTCGGGAAGCGGAACATGCCATTGTACATGGGGTGATACCTGAGCGCATTTACCAAGGCTCAAGTGGAAGTTACTTTGTTAGAAACATTAACAGTAAGAAAATTGGAGTATTCAAACCTAAAGATGAAGAACCTTATGGACGACTCAATCCCAAATGGACAAAATGGATGCACAAGATTTGCTGTCCTTGCTGCTTTGGACGTAGTTGTCTAGTACCAAACCAGGGATATCTTTCAGAAGCTGGAGCTTCTTTGGTAGATCAGAAGCTTCAGCTGAATATAGTGCCGAAGACCAAAGTCGTGCATCTAGTCAGCGAATCTTTCAATTATTCCGCTCTAGATAGAGCTAAATCTCGAACTAAAAGAAATATAATTGAGAAGTTCCCAAGATACCGTTGCCACTTCAATCGAATTGGACTACCTCCAAAGGTTGGGTCATTTCAACTCTTTGTAGATGCGTATCTTAATGCAGATCAGTGGCTACGAATATTCGATTCGGATCCCCTTCCTGAACACTTACAGAAACAATTCCATTCTCAATTTGAGAGGCTTGTTGTGTTAGATTATATTATTAGAAATACTGATCGAGGTAATGATAATTGGCTCATTAAATACCAAAAACCTGATCCATCCAATGAAAACGACAAAGGCGAGATTAAGATTGCAGCAATTGATAATGGATTAGCTTTTCCTTTTAAGCATCCAGATTCTTGGAGGGCTTATCCTTTTCATTGGGCATGGTTACCCATGGCAAGAATACCCTTCTCTTCAGAAACCAGAGATTTAGTTTTGCCACAGCTCTCTGACATGAATTTTGTCCAAGAGCTTTGCAACGATCTTTTTGAATTGTTCAAGATGGATAGAGGATTTGATAGAAATATTTTTGAAAAACAAATGTCTGTTTTGCGAGGTCAGATCCTGAATTTGACTCAAGCTTTGAAAGATGCGAAGTCTCCTCTTCAGTTGGTTCAGATGCCTGCAGTTTTGATTCAGAGAAGCAGAGGAAGAGATAAAGGTCGCGCAAGAGGAGGAAGTGATAATTTTACCCAGACTTTCCAAAGCAAATCGCCATTCTTCTCCTGGTGTTAAGAAGTTCAATTTAATTTTTTTCCTATTGAAATAGAATATTTTATTTATGTTTCTGCACTGTTATTTATGTTGGTACTGTCATTCCGAAACAAATGTCTAGAACAAAATTATATTTTCTTTTCCTTCTCTGAGACATTCCTAAACAAATATTGTTTATGAGATTATTATTTTTATGTGTTTGTATCAGAATATTTGAATGAGAACCATATTCTAATATGCTTTGGAAGTGCCATTGGCATAGCATGCTTTTTTAATAAATGAATTTAGTTTGGTGAAATCTTTCAAATATGTTATACAATGACTATGTAAAATGGTTTTCTTTCTGGAGATGTTTGTGAATTCTTGACAAAATGTGGTCTTTGCCATGTCTTTTGTGATTTACAGCAATTAATAAAAATCAATTCTAAAGAAATGCTTAAGATAATCTGCCAAAGCTTTTATCTTCTTTTTATTGAAGGAAATATTTTGTTGATTATAGGAGAGTTATGTTACATGCTAATTTAACGTATTATGTAAAATATTTTAATATTTGTCATCTTATTAGAAAAAAAAAATTCTTTTAGACATCACTTCTGAGGATATAGATTTTTGTAACGAAATCTACTTTTCAGCACTGATTATAAGCTATTTTCTTCAATAATTCAATAAACTTGTTTTAAATCTTATTATCAAGAGTTTGTTTTATTTTGTGTTATCATGATTTTAATATAGTCAATTAATAGTCCAATTATCAGTTCTCTAAATATTTTGTTGCATTTTTAAACATGTCCCTTGTACTAATCTGTTTATATGTCATCAGCAAGCTTTTTTAAATTAAATTTTTTTAACATTATATTTTAAAATTGAGTATAAAATTTGAGTTTTGGGGACCTGACTTCACTGGCTGTTGTCTAAGCTTAGACTGACTTGTCACAGTTCAAGTCGCTTCGTGGTGTTATTCTTGCTGGTGGTGTGCGTGCACCTGTTCTTTGTGTGGAGCCTGCACATTCATCACATATTTGAATTAACTAAGTTTTGAAATGTTGAAAGGATATTTTAGTCCTGATGTGTATAGCCGGTGTAGGGAAAAGGATCTTGAGACTGTTTTATGTTTCAAAATAAGTTAGTCATACCTTGATACCCTATCTAAACAAATTTTCACTTGAAGTATGGGGATAGTTTGCACTTCCCCTTCCATAAACTTATGCTGAGTTAAAGATTTAATTTATTATTATGAATGTTATTACAAATCTTTAAAATTTTCAGATGAAAGTAATGTGGCAACTTTTTCATTTCTTTTTATCAGTTTCTTTTATTGGGAAGTTTGTTAATTTTGGTGCTCTTTCCAATTTAAATAAGGGAAGTGTCGCATCTGCCTCACCCTTGTCTGGTCCTTCCTTGAGGATTGTTGCTTATTAAGGTTCAGTTGTCTGTACATTATTGCATCAATTTTTGGTTTTGGTAAGTAACATATTAAAAAAAAAACAATTAAATTTTTGCAGTTGGTAGAAAATGTTAAGATACAATTGAGGGAAGGAATTGTTAATTCAGATAAGTATTTATATTATAATGGAATATGTTTAATGGATGAGTCAACTGATTGAAAACATTCTAAAAATAAATTTAATAAAAGCAGTTTTTAAAAACACACTTTTGTTAGTGTACTAAAAAGTAGAAATTTTATTTTAATTATTTTTTACTTTTAAGTCTTTAATTTATAATTCATTCTTATAAATATTACGGACTCTTGAAATAAATTTTTTCTCAAATTCGCTACTAGGTGGCATTACAAGTATGGAATCAAAATCTAATTAGATCAATTGATTAACTGATAATTAAGTTCTAAAAATAATAGTGTATTGACATTAAGAACACACAAGTGTACTAATTTCAAAACTCTGGCACATTGGAAGCGAGTGAAAAGTTGATCACAAAATTTCATTTTGACAAACATGACACAAGTTAAATAAAACTGCATAGAGAAAACTCTCAATGATTTAATCAGGTCACTGCTTTTAATGTTGATGGGGGCTCTGCCCCTTGCTCAGTAATGCTTGGCAACGCCCAGAAGGATTGCGTAGAAATCCTCCCAGGTTTGCTATGCTTCGCTCACTACAACGAGGATACTGTGCATCCTAGCATAAAACATTTATGGTTGAGTTTAATAGATTAGTTGCCATAATTGTGCCAACTGTTAAAAAGTTTGCCAAAAGGGAAAAAAAAAAGTTTTGGGAATAAAGATGCTTTATTATTATTTTTTATTGTGTAGTTATAGTTGTTAAAGTTAGTTCAGATTTAGAAGTTTTTAAAATATTTAATTTACATTCACTTTTTTTTCAAAAAATGTTATTCCAGATAATTTAGGTTTTTGCCATTTATAGAGAATAAATTGTTTTTCCTAAAGTTAATAACCCATTTTTAAATTTCTGGATCTCTTCTTTGTATTGTCTTCCAGAGCTGATTTCGAACCATAGTATTCGTATTAATTGCAAATATCTCGCATTTTACGAAATGGTCCTTAATTTTTGGACACTAGTGTTAATAAGGAATTTCCTTCGACATAGTAAAATGAAATAGGATATTCTCAAGCGTGCAAACAAAGCAAAAAGATGTAGCCTCAATGTTAAACAATTTATTTTTATTTTTTTCATCAGAACTCGGGCTGCCATCTTGGATTTAATATTTTCGGTATGTGAGGGTGCAAAATATTTATAGATATCTAAAAGTACTCGGGAGTAAAAGTGTAGACAACAAAATTTAAAAATTTCGGTACAAAATTTGTTAGCTTTCCTGGACATCATTGCTTTTTTATAATTACTAGTTTTAGGGAGTTGAAATAAAAAATTTAATTCTTTCCACGAAAAATAGGGGGGCGACTGCCTCCTCTCGAAAAACGATTTTTTACTTTCGAAAAAGTAAGCTTTGTAATCATCAAAAAAATTGAACTCCAGATTTTGATGAATCTCCACATTTTAGACCTCACTTACTAGAGTTCGAAAAAAGTATTTTTGGACAAAGGTGGCCCTAGGTAACCTTACCAACCGAGCAAAGCAACAATATGGCTCGCCCTCCGACAACCAACGCATTTTTTAAATTTTATAATGCCTGTATTCTAAATGTCAAACAAGCCTTTACTTAGATATGCATGTTTGTACTTAATATGACTTAATATGCGCATGTTAATATGACTTAATAATATTATAGCGAGTATTTTTTAAAATTTTAGTAATATTTAATATTATATAGTGGCCTTATTGAAACTAAAATAATATATTCAGTAAATTCATTTTAAAAATATACGACTTTATTTTAATATAGAATTATAAAATTCTGTTCAAAAATTCACTTTTCTTTCCTTTTTATCTGCAAAATCTTTCATTTTCTCTTCAATGTTCTGTAAAAAAAATCCACTTTAATCGGCAAAGTTGTCAAGCAAACTATTCGCTCCTGGAATATGTCTTGGTAAGTTTCGGTTAAGAAAAACTTCTTTCTTCAGCATCAAGAGTTACTGGCAAAATCAGAAAAATCCACAGAGCCACTGGTCTTAATGATTATTATTCTGGATAAGGAGTGGGAAATCAGTACGAAAGGGAAATTATTTGCCATTTTTCCGGAGCTCTCGCGTCTATTAAACCATTTTTACTTTCTCCTATACGAAGTATACAAGTACAAAGAGAAAGTATTGTAATCGTCAAAAAATTCGAACTCGAGATTTTGACGAATCTCCACGTTTTAGACCTCCCTGAGTCCAAAAAATACAATTTTGGAATTATGTCTGTCTGCGAACACGGTAACTCAAAAACTATTAAAGCTACAGGGATAAAATTTGGTATATGGTCTTTACACATAATCTGTAGGTTTCTGTCAAATTTTGGACAAAATCTGTCCATGGGAAGTCTGTCTGTTTGTCCGTGTTAATGTGAACTCGATAACTCACAAACTTAAACAGTTAGGTGGATAAAATTTGGTACACAGTTTTATCATCATGAATGTAGGTCAGTATAAAATTTTGGGCTAAATCCGTCAAAGGGTTGACTGTCTATATTATCGCATACTTTTGAACGCAAGAACTTCTTTAAAAAATTACTGTGATAAATGGAATTTGGTATGTGGCCTTACCTTAATGGCAAATTTGTGTCCAATTTTTGTGTCAATCGGTTAAAAAAAGGCGTTCAAATTGCAATTTTCCTTTTCTTTATTTTACACTCAGCCCTTTTGGTAATCACGCTGGCGTATGACCTTCGGAAATCGGAGTATGACGTTTCTCTTATTTTTTTTTCTCCACTTCGTTGGGGTTCTTGTTCGTTTTACTGCCTTTCAGCTTATTTTTTTCTCTACATGTGTTAGGAGTATACGAGAAAGTTTAGGGGAGACCACTCCCGCTGGTTTTCCTTTACACTCCCGCTTTGGCGTCGCTGGCAATTGCCCGGGACTTGGGCCACTTCTGTTTTTGGAATTATGTCTGCTTGTGAACAAGATATCTCAAAAACAGAAAACGCTAGAGGAACGAGATAGGATAGGATAGGATAGGAGAGGATAGTTATGCGTCAAATTTTATATCAAGTATTTCAAAGGTATGGTAACTGTCTGTGAATACGATAGCCCATAAGGACTGTAAGCTATATAGGGGAAAGTGGGGTAAGACCGGGTAGACTCGAAAGGCCTGTTGGAACTAAACTATTCGACATAGAGCTGGTCAAATTTTATTAAAATATTCATTGTCTAACGGAGTACAATATATCATTTCTGAAAAGTCACAGTTTCATTACTTTTTTATCGATGATATTTTTATAAAAAAATGTCAAACCACTTTGTTTAACCCCACTAGAGGGTTAAAACCGGGTACACATGCTGACTTTATGGGAAATTAGGAAAACTAGATTTTCAGCTTAAAAATAGCAGACATTTTTATTTTATATGACAATTTAAGAATATTAGTTACAAAATTCACATGTAAAGCAGTTGCCTTCTTCTTCTGCGCCACTTCGGGTTTCGTGGGCCCAGCTAAGACAATATCTGCATTGGATCCACCTTTTGCATTTATTTAAATTAGAAAATATATCATTAAAATACAAACAATGAGCGTCTGATGTGTTTTTATCATCTTCAGTGGAAGAATCATCAATACTGTCTGGCCTAGTCTTGCTCCACTTGGAGTACCCTGTTTTAGTCCGAGTGCAAAGGTTATAAAAAACGAAAAAGTACTACGCAATTATTGGAGTAAATCCTTATTGTTCGATAGAGTATAAATCCTTATTAAACATGAAATAAGCTGGACTAAATGGAGTTTTTATAACTGTAAGAGTTATTAGGTAAGGTTAGTTTTAGAACAAAATAACATTAGAGAGTTGACGTCTTAAAACAAGCAAACCTTCACAGACGCAGTGAATTCAACAACAACAACACGGCCACTATGACCATTCTTCCTTCTTGACTAGTAGAGTATAATTCAGAATCTGTCCACTAGAAAAGAGAACTAATACCGCCAGAATCGAGGTACCCGGTTTTACCCCACTACCCGGTTTCACCCCACACTCCCCTACATGAAATTTAATATGGTCTTGACCTAAAATGTAGATCTATATCAAATTTGGGACCCAATCACTCAACGGGAAAAACAGTGGCTTAGCGAGGGGTAGGAAGGGAGTATAGATGCACCGGGAACCACTCTGGAGGGAAGGGGGCGGCAAGAAAGCAATATTTTTACGTATATTTCACGTTCTGAAAGGTAAAAGTCGAGAAATGAGATGACAAAGGGGCGAAATATAAATACCATGCCCCGGCACTATTTATCTTCGCTATGCCTCTGAAGAAAAGGTCCAAGACGCATACTCGATTCTCTTCATTATACTACGAACCTAAACACAAAACGGGCTGTATTATGTTAGTATGCGGGAAAAGCGAAAGGAGAAACTCTCTGCTTAGATAGGAATAAGTTGAAATACGTACAGCTTGTTAATTTTTTAATATATTTTTATTTTCAGTATGTTTTTATCATGCATCTTTATTTCACTTGACTTGTTTTGTGTTTGTAAGATGGAATTTTGTAATCCATTTTACACACACTTCCTAATGCGCTAGAGTTTTGAAATTGTGTAAGCTTGTGTATTTTATAGGACTATACACTATTTTAATGTTTTCAGAATTCAGTTATTAATTAATAAATTAGTTTAATTAAATGTTTATTCCGTATGAGTGGCGCCTCCTGGTAGTGAATTTGGGAAAAAATTAATTCTAAGATTCCATAATATTTATAATAACGAATTACAAATTGAAAACTAAAAAAATCTACATCTTAATGCCCTAATAAAAGTGTGATTTTATTAAAAAACTGAGTTAGTATTGTTTGAGAAGCTGGGATATCTCATATTAAAATTAGAACTTAAATTTATGAAACATTCACTTTATATTCGAAATTGGCTTCGTAGTAAATCAAAAGAAGTCATTAAGAGCTTAATAAGATTTAGAATCCATCGATGCAAAATGTAAAAATAAGCGAACTTTTGTAGTGTGACATGTTTTTATAAAAAGATCATGCAGTCAAACGAACTGTTCCAAATACAGTTAAGATTTAGTTTTGCGCTCTGCCAGAATAAATTAGAATCCAGTTATCACAGTTTTAATTGATTAATTTAATTAAATTTTGATTCCATTCGATTGTCACCACCTGGTAGTAATTTGCGAAAAAAATTGATTCGAAGATTCCATAATATTTATAATAACGAATTACAAATTAATATAACGATTCTACATTTTAGTGCACTAATAAAAGTGTGTTTCGAAAAACTGTTTTTTATTAAAAAAGTGTGTCTATACAGACACTTTATTTATTCGAAATATCCAGTTTCTCAAACTATATAGTTTGAGAAGCTGGATATTTCATAAGAAAATCAGACCTTATATTTAAGGAAAATTCACTTTATATTCGAAATTGGCTACGTAGCAAATCAAAAGAAGTCATTGAGAGTTTAGAAAGAGTTAGAATCCATCGATGAACACAAAATGTAAAAATAAATGAACTTTTGTAGCGTGACATGCTTTTATAAAAAAGATCATGCAATCAAACGAACGGTTCCAAATACCGTTAAGATAAAATTTTACGCTCTATCAGAACAGTTTCTGCGGCTTGTCATCACCATGGAGATCACTCACTGCAATTTTTTATTTTTCTCTTTCTGTCTTAAAATATATTGCAAAGACGAAAGAAGGAATTTCTCTAGAAATTAGGGCAGTAGACCTTATTTCTCCCCATGCATCCTCTCACAAGACAAAAGGTAGTTTGAGTACCAAGGTTAAGAAAGGGAAACTCCTTTTGTATGGATAAGGAAGGATTCAAAGTGTCGAACTACATTGTAAGAATTGTTGCGGAAAAATTGTAAGTAGTTATTTTCAATTTTTTTTGCATGTTATAACGTATATGCAATTGATTTTATTTTGGAAAAGGGATTGGTTTGTTTTAGATAGTTTCCTGCTGAAGACTAGTTTTTGTGAAAAATTTGTAATAAGATATAAATGTGATTAATGATATTTTTATTAGTTTAAAAATTTCGTATTTATATGCATAGCCGTGTAAAGTAAAGCTACAAAGCAGTTATACATACAGTACAACCCCTTTAGCCGAACTAAATGGGGAAGCCGATTCGGAAAACAATTGTTTTCGGTTAAGCCGTGAACATCTGTTATTACTACAGTACGTAATTCTGAAAGGTTTCGAGCGTAAAATGAATTCAAAACTCTCTTTCTAGGCTACATTTATGTTCTTTATTAAAGTTAACCCTCCGTCGGACGCAATATTCGCACCGACGAGATTGGACGAAATGTGCCTGACAGGCACATGTAAACAATATCGTAATTAACATTGTTAATATACATTAATTTTAATTTAAGCATTCTAAAATTAATCACTGACCTTCTTGGGGAGGCTTAAAAGAGAAAAGTGGGGATATCGTTGCAATAAATTCTCGCCTTCGCGATTATTTCCGTGCAGTAGAATACGTGTTTTTTGGATTTGCGATTTCAGAAGCATTTCGAATAACCTGGGTTCGGTTAACCGGGCTTTTACTGTATTACTGAATGATACATCAAGAATAAAAGTAAAAGAATATTAGGTTATTTCTTTAGCAGAGAAGAAGAGACGAATAAAATAAAGCTACAAAACAATTATGCATATTTTGAATGAATCGTTAAGCATAATCGTAATGGAATTATGAGTTATTTTTTAGCAAAAGAAGAGCCGAATAAAATAAAACTAAAAAGCAATTATGCATATTAGAATGAATCGTTTAGAATAAACGCAATAGAATATTATTTCTTAAGCAAATGATGTCTTTACTGTTTCTATGTGTCTAAAGTGTAAACGTGTCACGATATAATATATATAAAGAGGAAAAATAAATTGCTTGGTTTTTCATGATCATGAATCAGTTATTGTAGAAATTTAAGTACGTACAATAATGAAAAACGATACAGATTTAAAAATAAATTTCGAAATTTTGTAGAAAAAAAGACAGTTCTTATGCAACGTTACCTTTTTGTAAATTTAGAACTTCCGCCTATACTATTATATGCAATTAAATTCCAGTATCTATAACTCAGTAAAATACTATGGTATATACATATTTGTATTGAGAAATTAAATTTTGATATCTTTGGAATACATATACTTCATTTTGCGGAGAAAGGTACGTATTAAATATTATTCATCATTTTCATGCAAAGGTATCTAAGATCATCAAAAAGAAAAAAGGCATTCAGTAAAGCTTTAAAATACGCTGACGTCTATACTGATTATAATCTCAAAGCACAAGCTGAAAATAAGAAAAAATCTAAACGTACATATTAACTATTATTCATCACTTTCATGCAAAAATATCTAAAATCATCAGAAAGGGAAAAAGCCTTCAGTTCAACTTTAAAACACGCTGAGGTCTATACTCATTATTACCTCAAAAAACAAGCTGAAAAGAAGGAAAAACCGCATTTAGCTTAACATATTTACTATAACTTCTCTTAACTGCCATTAAACAGAAGTGGTTTTGAAACAGTTGCATCCATGTAATTTATCGAAAATATTTATAGTTTTAATTTAAACTTGCTACTGTATGTGTGACTCGATCATCATTTTCGAGAACTCATAATTAGTTTTTTTCCTCCATTTATAAGGCCCCATACTATATTGGTATCAGGGCACGAATTCTTTTCTACCATCAACTTAAAACAAACTTTTTCTAAACTTTTCCATTTAAATTTTATCGTTACAGTCTTTGCAATTTCTTTAGCCCTTTAAATTTATTTATTCTTTTTTTTTACGAGGAAGTATCTTTTCTTAGTAATAATTAATTTTTGATTTAATTATGCAACGTCAAAAATTCTGATTAAATAAATGCATATAAAGCAGATTATGTGTTTGTCTGTGTGATCCTTATACAAGTCTATAGTTTCTTTCCTGTCTTTATAAAATATAATAAACTCTTCCAAACAAGAGAAAGATCACTTTCAGCTTTCCTAAGTCCAAAAGTTAATTAAAAATTAATCAAGATTTTGCGTTTTCCGCGACATTTTCTGAAAATATTATTTCACAAAAACTATTTTTACACCATCTTAAAGCTAAAAAAAATTAGTTTTTCAGTACCACTTTCATTTCCGTACATTTTTTTCTAATTTAGAATTTTTTTAAAATTCATTTTATACACAAATATATGGACACTAAACGAATGACGAACAAGAATACAGACGAAGAACTGTTTCTAGAACACGTTACCGAATTCTAGAACACTAAAAATATTTTAAAGGCAGACGATTAACAATTTATATCAGGAGCAATTATTGATTTCGTTCAATTATTCCATTTTTGCGGGAATTATTCTGAATTATCTTTACTTTTCCAAGATGAAAAATAGATCATTGTGTTCATAGTTTCCTGTCTCAACAACGGATCCCGTCCGAACCCAATAATTTCGTTTGTCCCATGTACATCCAACCCTTTCAGTTGCCGTAATGGCTTCAGGCACGGGGACAGGGGCGCCGTTCTGTCTCCACAACGTTCTGATGCTGAAAAGACCGAACAACGCCGGATATTCAGCTAGAATAACATATATCTGATGAAGAGGTGCAAGATTTTTCATGATCTAGTGGTATCATTTTTTTCAAATTCACTACCAGGTGGCGCCACTTGTATGGAATCAAAATTTAATTAAATTTTTCGATCAATTGCATATTTTTCGAGAATACTTAAGTGTACAAAATTTCGAATATCTAGCACATCAGGAAGTGAGTGTAAAATGGATTACAATGTATCACATTCAGAAATATGAAAAAATAATGTATAATAAAAAAGAAGTAATAAAAACTTTATGTATATATATATATATATATTTTGCAAATGGTCGTTTTAACGTAAGATTATTTATTCTTTGAAGGTAGAAGGAATAGCAAAAGGTGCTCGGCATGTTTATGCGAGCTTTTCTATGCTACGTTTCTGCTATTGTAGTAAACCAGCGGGAGTGGCCTCCCCTAAACTTTCTTGTATACTTTTCAAACATTTGTCATTTCCCTTCCCCCTGCGCTGATAAAAAGTTCGAACCAACTGTAACCCAGAATGCAATGACCAGAAGGTTTTTCATTGTTGATTATAGTGATAGTAAAATATTAAGGTGAAGAATCATATTCAAAAAGATACGTATGTATTAAAACTTCGCAATATATATTTTTTTTTTATCAAACTCTATCAATGCAAGTTCCGCGTGCGGAGAAGAAAACAGGAGAATAGCTTGCTCGCTGAATAGCTTGCGCATGCGCAGAGATTGCTTCCAATACGCAAGTAAAACGAGACGCCCTAAATGTTTGCTTCCTTACAAAATCTCGCCGCTAGAATTGGTTTTTGGCAAACTGCCAAGTTTTCGGACTATACCTTCTTTGCACAGGCATTACCAGAACGCATGCGCATGGAGTAGAACAAGTATGCTATTATACAGACCGACAGACAGTCAGCCCGTTGATGGATTTGGCCCAAAATTTTATACGGACCTACATTAATGACGATAAAACAGTGTACCAAATTTTATCCATCTAGCAATTCAAGTTTTTGAATTATAGTGTTCGCATGACTTCGGACATACAGACAGACAGACTTCCCGTTGACAGATTTTGTCCAAAATTTGATAGAAACCTACAAATTATGTTTAAAGACCACATACCAAATTTCATCCCCATAGCTCTAATAGTTTTCGAGTTATCGTGTTCACAGACAGACACACACACAGACACACAGACATAATTCCAAAATTGTGTTTTTCGGATTCAGGGAGGTCTAAAACGTGGAGATACGTCAAAATCTTGAGTTCGAATTTTTTGACGATTACAATACTTTCTCTTTGTATACTTCGTATACGAGAAAGTAAAAACTATCACCGAACTTCTATTAGAAAATGTTACATGAAAATTTAGTTGCAAATTAACAAGTATATGTTGACAGAAGCATAAGTTAAATGTTTTTGATAATGATAAAAATAAGACAAAAAAAAAAAGGAAACAGAAAACTTGATAGACGATTCATCCGCATTTTGGAGCTGAAATTCGTAGATGGAGCCAAATGCTCTTTCCAATGTTTCAAAATAATAATAATATATCTACTCCATAATCACCGAAGGTGTCGTGGGACTTCCGATGTAAATGAAAATCGTCGGATTTCCGATTGGGGGGGAAGATGAGGAAATCTCTCTTACCGATTCAAAAAGAGGGGAAAAGAAACTTTAAAATGAAACACTTTTGAAGAGCGCTTTATGCAGCTTACAATCAAAAGAATCATATATAAGTCAATATATAAATTAACACAAAGATTTGCTTACAGCTATTTATTTTCCAGCATTAGTAATAAGAATATTTTTTAACATTATCCGGTTATCCCAAGCTTTTCGGATAACCGGAACTCTATTGTATAAAATATATTGGTGTGTGGGTG
>BGPR01000069.1:1793524-1804111 GCA_013235015.1 Araneus ventricosus
AAGAAGAGGTTACACCAGCAATTCTGATAATAACACTAACAAAATAGCGTACCATTGCTGCTAAGAGACATTTACCCCCCTCCCCCCAAAAAAGCTATCAAAGACTTCTTGAAATGAACAATTTCATTCCCTATTTTGTACAAGCTTTGGAAGAGTACATCATAAGGACTATAAGTAGTACCATAACAATTAATAAATTGTGTATAAATTTATATTCCATCTCCTTAATTAGTGACGATTTATGTAAATCCCATTTATCTGAGTTTTTCCCTTTTCCTCGGTCCACATTAACTCGGATGATCGGGTCTCTACTGTGTATTGAATTTTCCTTAGAATGAATTTCTAAAAACAACTTCCAACATTAAAATAACGAAGAATGCCGATGATTTTTTTCTTCTGTTAAATAATGTATTATTTTGAAAAATTAAGATAACGTTTATAGTATAATGTTTTTTTTATTTCTCTATACAAATGAGTTTTGTATAACAAATGGTTTTTATACAGAAAAAGTGTAATTATGATCAAATCAATAGATTTTTGTTGAATCGCACAAAAATTAAATCTATATAGAAATCACGAAGTAAAAATTAAAGGGAATCTCTGTGTTTTCACTGGGGATGATTCGAAAAATATTCGGAGAATATTTAATGGTATAATGGTTATCTTACAGCTGTCATTCTTGGAATAAAGCCCTTTTTTAAGAGGGAAGGTTGGGGGGGGGGGACGAGAATTGCTATCGGAAGTCCCACGAATCAGAAGTCCCACTATCGGAACTACCACGGAATCATACCGAAAGCGTATTGATAGTTTTCATAATTTGTGTTTTTATTATGAGTATTCAATGCCTTATTGTACTACAGAGAAATGTCATCCAATAAAATGCACATGTGCGCTCAAGAATTGCCAATTGTATGGCAGTACAAAAATAAAAATATCTCTAAATGCTTTTTTAGTGTCTTTTTTTCTGCTCTTTACGCCTTGTTATCTTTTTTTCAGAAAATATTTCATTGAAAATCATGAGGCTACATTCAAGTTTCACCCATGGCAGATGGCTTCAACTCTTGATAAACTGCAAAAAGTAAGTCAAGAATTTTCACATATTGTAACTGATTCTTAGCATTTCAGACCAACTACTTTGAATCGTAATCCTATCGTCTTTATCAATACAAAAGTTCCCCGGGGAGGGGGCACAGCGAGTACACGGATGAGTAGCCGCCGGATAAGTAAGCGGGTTATCGCTTCCCTGGTGGGTATAGTAATAATGGGGGTGGAGCTACCATCCACCAGTGCTCCTACATACCTTCGGGAGGAGTCGGGCCGTGGTCGGTGACGCCTATTAGGACTCTGGCCTCAGTACTCAAGCTATTGCAGCGGCTGTCATTCAGAAACCCCTGATGGCAGGGTGGAGGTAACTCTGTGAAGGTTATCAATACAAAAGGACTTGTTGAAAAGAATTTCGCGAACATTTTGACAGTGGTTCCCAATTTTTTTCTGTTCGCGACGCCCTTGCTAAATCCGGATTTTTCCTTGCGCCGTATGTAAAACTCCAACAAGTACTTTTTTTTGTAAAACAATCAATAGCTTTTGCATTGATTAGGTAAAATTAAATAAAAAACATTTAAGTCTCATAAATATTTATTGATCAGACTTTAATAAATATAATAAGCAGTGTAACGGATGAACCTGTTGATCATTACGCATTTTCTCAAATCGAAGAATTAAACTAAAACAGCTACCCTCATTTCCGTTTCCACATTGATTGTCGCGCGATATTTTGATTTTATGGCAATAACTGCTGATAACCCAACTTCGTTCAAATAAGAAATAGCAAATGGAATTAAAATTCTCTGAGTCTGAGCACTTATGAACAGGGGTGGCGCCAGAGGGGGGACCGGGGGTCAGTCCCAAATGTCGGGGAAATTTTTTTGTACGGGGTATTCAACTAGTTGATAAATAAAGATCTGGCGAAAATTTGAGACCAATTTCATTACACTCGTGCCCCCGTACAGCAGGTCGTGCCCCCCGTCGGGCAAACTCTAACGCCATTCCTGCTTATGAAAATTATATAATATCTCGCAGCGTCCCTCTGAGGAAGTCGAGGTTCCCCAGAGCGCCGCGGTACACACTTCGTGAACAACCGATTTGAATTCTTTACAGACTATTATAAAATCTAAGTAATTTTTCTTCAAAAGATCCATTTTATATTTCTAATGTGATGGCACAGAGAATATTTTCCCCCCCTCTCCTTAAAAAAACCTGATATGGCGATCATAAGTCTTTTCCGTAAATAACAAGAGAATCGAGAACCGTAGTGTTATTAAAAAAATAAAATAAAAGTAGGCGTGGGTGGGGAATCGGCACTTTTCCGCCAGCGGAATTGCAGTTTTTTCCAAACGCGAATGTTGGCGCGAAATATAGCCTGAATGAAAATGACATTATGAAAGAAGTTTGAAATTATGAAAAACATTTCATTTCAACATCGTAGCGTTATGTTGGTGACAAGGAAGCCCCCCAAAACCTTATTAAAATTGTTGTAATGTTTTCTGTCTTAACCAGCGGGAGTGATCTCCCCTAAACTTTCTCGTATACGCCTAACACATGTACAGAAAAAAAAAAAAAGCTAAAAGGCAGTAAAACGAAAAAGAACCCCTAACGCAGTGGAGAAAAAAATAAGCGAAACGTTATACCACGATTTCCGAGGGTCGTCCAACGAGGAATTGGAATTAGAAGCCGGCCAATAGGGCTGGGTGTAGATAAAGAAAACGAAATTTGCAATTTGAACCGATTGACGCAAAAATTCGACTCAAAGATGCCATTAAGGTAAGAAGACCACATACCAAATTTCCTTCATCTAAGTAATTTTGTTAAGAAGTTATTGCGTTCAAAAGTATGCGATTATACAGACAGACAGTCAACCCTTTGACGGATTTGTTCCAAAATTTTACACGGACCTACATTCCTAATTATAAAACTGTGTACCAAATTTTATCCATCTAGCTATTGAAGTTTTTGATTTATCGTGTTCAAATGAACGCCGACAGACGGACAGACAAACTTCCCGTGGAAGGATTTCGTCCAAAATTTGAAAGAAACCTACAAATTACGTGGCGAGATCACACACCAAATTTCATCCCCATATCTCTAATAGTTTTCGAGTTATCGTGTTCACAGACATAATTCAAAAATTGTGTTTTTCGGACTCGGGGAGGTCTAAAACGTGGAGATTCGTCAAAATCTCGAGTTCGAATTTTTTGACGATTACAATACTTATTATTTATATACTTCGTATACGAGAAAGTAAAAACGAGGGAAACTGACTCTGCTATTAATCAACTTGAAAGCGGAAGAGCCTACCGTTAACCGTTCAAACACAGTAAATGTATTCGCTGGATAAACGGAAGCCGCTAAAACAACATCTGCTTTATTTTTTCTCGTATACGAAAGCAAATAGAAAGTGAAAACATTCGGCTTCGAGATTTTGATGAATCACCTCGTTTTAGATCTCCTTTAGTCCGAAAGACACATTTATAGAACTATGCCTGTCTGTGAAGACGATAACTCAAAGAGGGGACGACCTAGATAAATGAAATTTGGAATGTGGTCCTGACATCAAAATTATAGATCTGTCTTAAATTTTTGATCCAATCGGTCTACGAGAAGAGGTTCAAAGTGCATACTCGATTCTTTTCACTACATGACGAAGCTAAACACAAAACGCGCCATATTATGGAAGTATACGAAAAAGTAGAGGGAAGACAGTCCCGCTCGTTTCTAACACATGCATACATGTAAGGATTTTAAAAAGTGTATCAAAGGCGTTTTTTTTTATTCAAACGAGGAAACATAACGGAGTCTTGAAACGCTGTAGCGTACTCAGGCAGCATGATAATAATAGAATACGTTCAACTATAGTAATTCTGCAATAAACAGGGCGTTCGCCCTAATCGGGTCTAACAGCTAGTTTCAGAACCATTAGAGATAGGCATATACTTACTGCTGAAAAAATTCTGTAAATGAAGTAAAGAATAATATTTCATGTTGTTAACGTCAATTAATGTACTGCTGAAAAAATCTATAATATAAAAAATCTATAAAAAATATAAAATCTATCTGCTCTAAATCTGCACGGAATCTATATTTTATACAGTCGCTCGGTCCTATTTAGTAAAATATTCTTGACGCTCTATCATTTTAAATAATAAAAGTTCTACTCTTCTGCGACCAAAGCCGACTGAGTTATGGAGCTTTGAATTTCAGTGTATTGGGCCAATTAACGGCCGCCTTGGTGAAGTGGAGTCCGTTGATTGGCGGGTCTTTATTTTTTACTTTCTTGTATACGAAGCATAACAAAGAGAAATTAAAGTAGTCGTCGAAATATTCGACCTCGACATTTTGACGAATGTTAACGTTTTAGAACTCCCTGAGTTTGAAAAATCCACTTTTGTAATTATGTCTGTCTCTTTGTGAATATTATATCTCAAAAACACAACAAGTTAGACGAATGAAATTAGGTATGTGATCTTTCTATCAAAGATCTTTCCGTGGTTTTTCTATTAAATTTTGAAAGAAATCTGTCTGTCCGTCCGTATGTACGTGAATACGATAATTGGAAAACCCGGTGAACTAGAATGAAATTTGACATGTGATCTTTACATCAAAATTTTAGATTTGCATCAAATTTTGGAAGAAAGCAGTATTCAGCTGTATGTCTGTTTGTGTGTATAATGAACATGACAACTAAAACACGCAGTAAGCAAGATGGATGTATTTCAGTATGTGATCTTTAAACCAAAATTGTACAGGGTTATCCTAAATGATTCATCGGGTTTCAAAACACTGTGTATTGAGAGGTATAGGACCTACAAAGACGGGTGATACATGACAAGATACAAACACTCCTTTAAAAGTTGGCCTCGTGGCTCGCCTGCTCGCTAGATGGCAGGCCTGCAGCGGCACTGTGCAAGATGGCGGCAATGCAGGAGAAGAGTTTTTGTGTGTTAGAGTATGAGAAGTGTTCTTCGGTTACCAGCGTTCAGCGTGCATTCCTACGCAAATACGGAAAAGCTGCACCTGGTCATTTGTAGTATGTACCAGAAACTTGGTGAGTGTATGTATCTTTTCATGTATCACCGTCTTTGTACGTCGTATACTTGTAAATAAACTGTCCTTTGAAACCCGATGAATCATTTAGGCTAACCCTGTATATTAGTGACAAATGTTTGCATCCGATTTGTCTACGTTAAGAATGCTTACTCGTTCGATATACGAATGCTCAATATACGACGAAGCTAAACACAAAAATCCCTATATTGTGTAATCAAAAGAGAAAGTCGAGGGGAGGACATTCTTGCTGATTATCTGTTTGTAAACAAAATGAAACATGTACCAGTCAATGAATTAATTTGCAATCCTGAAATATCTCTAAAAATATTGTAATATGTAAATTCAGAACTGAGGAAATCATCGCATAAATTCTGTTTCTTTGTTTTTTCAGTATTATAGCATTTTGAACAAGCGTAGTCGAAAACTTGTCCATGTAACAGAACATTATTACACTGCCATCTCTCTTTGTATTTGTTAAAATTGAATAGAACCAAGAACGAAAAATGAATTAGGCGAAACACTAAATGAAGTTTCGTGTCGAAAAGTGATCAGACAGGGCATAGGTTGATGATATTTGAAAAATTTGGTTCGGTTGAAGAAATGAAAGGACATGGAGCTGATTTTTATCATGAACTTTTTCAATGCCCCATGTCGAGACCTTGATTTGACTTTTAAAAACGACTAGAAATAGAATCCGCGCAGACATAATGTAATCACCGTCGAGGAACAATTATAAAAAAAGGAGAAAAGACAGTATTATTAATCACCGGAAAAAGTTGTTGAATATTTTTAAGTTACGATGAAGTTAGGAGGCTTTTTTTACTTATTTTCCATATTCTGCACACCATTCCTTTCTACTAGATCTACAATTAAATATCATTTGGAGGAATGATTCGATAGAGGATGTTGCCGAAGACAGTCTTCGTAAATTTGAACCTCGGAAAGATAGACTGACATTACCTCAGTTGGTATTGAAGGTGGTTTTCTTTTAAGAATCATGCAAAGCTAGCAAGTGAATAGCTTCAATGTTCTGCAGACCATTCCTTTCTACTAGATTTGCAATTAAACATCATTTGGAGGAATGATTCGATAGAGGATGTTGCCGAAGACAGTCTTCGTAAATTTGAACCTCGGAAAGATAGAGTGACATCGCCTGAGTTGGTATTGCTTTTATTTTAAGAATCATGCAAAGCTAGCAAGTGGATAGTTTACTAAAATTCAATGCATTTCATAAACGCAAATTTATATAAAAGAAATACAGTAAAACACCGCTTATACGTTTCTCATTTATACGTCGTTTCATCACAGTCTCGATTCACTCATAACCCTTGTAATGATAAAGTACTTCGTTTATGCACGCAAAGCTTCGGTTATTACGTCGTTTTCCCACTTTTTGAAATTCGTAAATTTTCTGCCTCAGTCACTATTTCTGCGTTCCTATTTGTTTTTTCGGTTGAAATCTAGAAGTTGGTACACACTCTTAAAACGCAGCCAAATCGCCAAAGCCAGACTTGGGCCGCTGCACTTCATCGGCGCCAAGTCGCCAAAGCTATATGCAGGTAATATTTGCAATAGATTAAGAGACTTGGTGCCATTTTAAAGTACCAGCTTCTAGATTTCAGCCGTTCTTTCTTTCTTAGGAAGCAGGGGGTATAACATTTTTCTCTCCCTGCCATCCCCTAATAAAGTCCTACCTACATGCATATAAATTGTACAAAATAAGAAATCTATAATCGGTACTCAAGGTATGCAATAAAGGTATGATTTTTCTCACTTTTGAGATAAATGTTTAGTTTTA
Organism: Araneus ventricosus; assembly: GCA_013235015.1. Lineage (NCBI taxonomy): Eukaryota > Metazoa > Arthropoda > Arachnida > Araneae > Araneidae > Araneus > Araneus ventricosus. Next base: position 1,800,426 of record BGPR01000069.1, read on the forward strand.
AAATTTAGTTATTGTTTCCATACTATGTAGTAATATAGTAGTATTATCTTAAAAAAAACTCAACAATTATCAATTTCAAATGAATCTGCATTTAAAAGTGATAATTTTAAAGATGAAGTTTTAATAAACAATTATGTAATTATCAAAGTTGTTTATTAAAATTTCTATTATACGTCTTTTTATTTATACGTCGTTTTACGTCAGACTTTTGAAAGACTTACTATATATGGTGATTTACTATAAGTACATATTTTTTCAAAATTTTAGTAATGTGCTGTTCAAATGTTTATTTTGATTTTTTGTGACATTTTCTAGACTCTTCGCATTGGACTGCACGAGAGATCTATTCATCACCTGTCAGATACAGGTGCTGCTAGAGAAATTCTGAATTTTGCTACAAATGTAAGAGCCTTAACATTTTTTATTTATTTAATGCTTATTACATTATAGATAACTATTATTTCTGTTTGACGCTAATATATAAGACTGTTATACCAATTTTTGAGTTTTTGTATATTATTCTTCCCTACATTACATTGCAAAGTCGTTTGCGATTCCTATTCGGTTTCTTTTTATCGTATATGAAATATACAAAGAGAAAGTATTGTAAACTTCAAAAAATTCTACCTCAGTATTTTGTTGAATTTTGGCGTTTTAGAACTCCCTGAGTTTGAAAAGAACATTCTTGAGTTTATATTTTTGTGTCTATCGGTCTGTGTGCATGTGTTCTTGGAAATGGTAACTCTAAATGATGAACTACATGGATAAAATTTCGCAAATGGGTCTTACATCAAAACTGTAAATATATGTAAAATTTTGGATCATATCCATCAGCGGGAAGAAATATTGTTTCCAAAACACATACATTGCTTTTTTCTACAGTATGAAGTTAAAAAAAAACCTGTCCATATTTGAAAAGACTTTTCTTTGTAAATTTAAGACATTTTTGAAGATTTCGTTTTTTTATGTGCGGATTGTCATTACATACAGTGGAAATATTAAATACATTTATTTGTGTGCAAATTATCGTCGCCATCTTAATATAAATAAAAGTCATTGTGTGTATGTGTGTATGTGGTTATGTTCCACATCTCCTTCTAAACTACCGCAGCAATTTCAACCCAACTTTGCACACTTATTATTTAAGACAGGAGGAAGATTATTGTCAACTTTTCGAAGTCCGAAAGTTAATTAAACCGTCAGTTAATTAGAAATTAACCGAAACCGTTTTCACGTATTAACTTCGGAGCAAATTATTCCCCCAAAAATATTTTTAGACCATCGTAAAGTTCAAACTTTTACCTTTTCAATGATACCAATTTTATACCTGTGAAATATTTCCTTCAATTTTTATTAAGTTTTCAAAATTTAATAAATAAATTATTACAGCAGACTATTCTTAAATAAAGCAAATTTAATGTTACTTCGTTGCTAGGCAACGGTGAGATTTTGAACAAATTTCTTTTTATTTCTGTAAATATTTTAAAAAGAAGTGAAAGGTCGCTGTCAACTTTAAAAAGCCAAAAAGTTAATCAAATTTTTTTAAATTAAAAATTAAGCAAGATTTTTCGTTTTTTTTTGAGATATATTTCGAAAGTGTTATGTTACAATAACTATTTTTATACTATATTAAAGTTTAAAAAATAGCTTTTCAGTGACACAAATTTCATTTGCGTTCAAAATTGTTGCTCTCATTTCAATAATTTCTTTTAAAAATTCAATTGTGTATAAAATTCACAATTTGTAGCAATGTATTCTTTATTGTTAAAGAACAAGAATACGTATGAAGAGCTCTTGCTAGAACATATAAACAAAATTCTGGAAGAATACTAAAGAAAAGTTTAAAAGCAGGCGATTCATAATTTATATCGGGAACAACTATTGATCTGGTTTATTGTGACGCTTTTTGTTAATGAAAATTTAACTATTTAATTAATTGACCCAAAACATTCGTCAAAATCTTTCTTGTACTTCACTATTTATGAACGAAATTTGAAGTAAAAACGCTTCAGACGATAAAGGAATTTCTGTATTATAATTTTCTATACAAAAAGAGTTTTCTCATTAAAAATATTATACATAAAAGTGTTTTAATCCGAGCAACGCCGGGAATAAGAACTATCAATACAAATAAAAAATTAAAAAAAGACAAGCTTTTTCAATGCACTAGAAAGTAGAAAGTAATTCTTTCCTTTATCAAAAATCTGACTTCGAGTTTGTGAGCTTGTATCTGTATACCATTGAACCTGTATTGCACATTTTATCTGGTTTATCCTTTTCTTTTACTTGATTCACTGATAAAGAGCCCTCTGTAACGGACTTCCTTTCGCGTTTGCGACCTCTGCTCTACTTAAAAACGACTTGTTTCTGTATACTGATTAGTTTCAAAATGCCAAGACTAGCACTTTTTGAAGATTTTACTCCGGAAAGGAGTGACACGCAATGAGTAAGATGAGCGCAAGTCTTCTTTGTTAGATCATGCTCCTAGATTAATTGTGTTACTTGTCTATTGTCCCTCCCAATATTAAGCTATCATTTCTTTCATCTGCCAATTTCATGTCAGATGTATTGTATTGTGTTGCTTCTCATACTATAACTAATAATTTTTCATCAAAATTCCATTATGCCCTTTTTGCCCCGTAAATCCAATCGATTCCCCATATGGCCAGTTTGTGTTCAACTACGTCACCCAAGAAAGCCTCTGTGCTCTGTTGCCTTTGGACACACCGCACGCGGGTCAGGACGACTTAACGGAAGCAAGGACAGATGTGAGGTCATTCATGCCTCTCTATGGGAGAACGGTATGCACTTCCTTCCACGTATACCCATTCAACTGACAGGGAACCACCTGCGTTCCGAGCTCGGGGGTATACAGTGGCGTTAATGTTAATGTTAGATCATGCTAAGTAAAATGTAAACATCTCCCCCTCAATTTTTCACTTCACCACTATTTTGATGATATCAACTCCGACTGGCGCATGCGCAAAAGTGTAGAGGGTTTCGGAATTCGAGAACATACATTACTTTATACAGGGTGTACACAAATGAAGAGACTCATTTCAAAAATTAATAAAAAAAAAAAACTAAAAATGTTGGAACTACGGTTTTTTTGAAAATAAGAGCGCATCTCAAAAAAGGTTTTTTTTTTCAGATAGGTAACGCTGCGTTACGCCGTTTTAAATTTGTTACAGCGAGAAAATTCCGTACGCAATGGCTACCGATCAGCAGAAGCCGATGCGTGTTTTCTGGTTTCTTTTTTTTTATTTTTCTTGAATATCACGAAAACTCTTAAGTTTTCACACAACATGTGAATTAACAAATTAAAGAGCTTAAAATTCCCTACAAATACATGCTTTTATTTTTCTTCCAGTTTTAATATTTTCACAGATAATGGCTCCAAACAAAATTTTGATTTCCACTAATTAACGGCCCCCTAGACCACCGAAATGGCATGTTACCTATCTGAAAAAACGTTCTGAGATGCTCTCTCATTAAAAAAAAAGAAAACGAAACAAAAAAAACCACCGCAGTTCCAACGTTTTGAGTTTTTTTTATTATTAATTTTTGAAATGAGTCGCTTCATTGGTGTACACACTGTACACTCTTAAAGTTTGTAAACGAACTTTTGGGTCACCATGTTTATCATTGCCTATGCTCATTCTGTTTTACATTTTCTGAATGAAGAA
>BGPR01000069.1:1804121-1815258 GCA_013235015.1 Araneus ventricosus
TTTAAAAAAGACAGCTGCTCTAAATATGTGAAATGTATTACGGCCAGTGAAGGAGAAAACCATGAAAGATTTAACAAATGTATTAAAATTCAATTTCAAGCAAATCAATTTTACTGAAATTTCACTATAAAAAACATTAAATTTTTAAAAATCGAAGACTTGTTAAATTCTTCAATGACTTTAATTACGGAAGAGTTCAGAACTAGATTTTTTAAAGAAAGTTGCTCGTTAAAAAAAGTGATCGCCCTTTCATTTTACGTTTAAAAAAGACAGCTGCTCTAATCAGCTTAAAATAAATAATATTTAATCAACAAGTATTGTTTAATCTTCTATTATTAGTCCAGAATGCCTAGGAAGAAGACACTTAGAGCATATAGCATTTTTTTTCAATGTATTAAATTATACATCCCATACTGCAGCGTAGAGTATCGCATAAAAATATTTTAGACAGTATTTTAGAATTATTTTATGATATGATCTTTATTATTAATTATTATTATTATTATGATTAACTGATAAGTTCAGACTTCCTGCAATTAAAATTTTTTCCCAGACCAGTCCGGAACATTTCTAAGCAAATCTGAATTACATTAATCCATGATTTGGGATAGAATTAGTATTTAGAATTTAAGTAATAAACCGTTGGGTTATAATTTTTAAATTCCAATAAGGGTACTTATCAGTTATTGGATTTCTACCATATTTGTTGTTTGTATTCTATTGCTATGCTATTCATAACTGTATTCAATGGCAGTATTACAAGAGACTCACACAGTGAAGCGCTTCAGAGTAATTAAAACGTTTTATTTAGACGAACACAAAATTATAAAATAAGACACTGAGGAACACAGAAAAATGCCGAATTAAAAACAGTAGCAGAGAGATTTTTGACAGCAGGTGTAAATTGTCACTTTCTTTTTAAAAAAATGTTGTGGCAAGGAATAAAGTTAAACATCTGGTGTACATGAAATCAACTAAAGCTTGCGTGGTACGCGTCGACTGCATCGCGTCATTTTTATGTTGGAATCCAATACGCATTTTGCAGGAGTAAATTTTTGGAAGACTTACTTGGAGACATTCCACACCCAAACCTTTTTCAATTTCTCAAGGACATTGGTTTTTGTAACTTAATTTAAAAATATTTTTTGTTCAGGTATAAGGACCGTCATTAATCGATGGGAAACGCAACGAAACTTTAAAAAGTTGGATTAAGACGAAAACAACCTTGCTTGGCGCAGCTTGGCCAATTTTGGCCCTTTCGCCATAAAAAGTCACTCACTCACTCACTCGCAGGAGTAAATGGGACGTGATGTCACAGAGATGACATGCGCGGTTTAGTTAAGTTGGGTTAACGCCCCGTTTTAACCCGCTACACGAGGGCTAGTTCGGGACAGACCTCGTAATTTCGAACCATGAACAAATGAGGAGGACGATACCTGAGCTGGCACTTCCGACACAAACTTCCGTGTCACATAAACGGATATGTCATGCGCGATTGGTTACGTTTGTCTTGTGGCTGTGGTTTCATGTGAATCGACTCCATTCAGATGGTTCCCCAATAACCCTTCTTTATCCCGGGTAGGGCCGGATTAACAGAGTGGGTCAATGGGCAACAGAGTTTCGGGACCCCCCTTTCCTTCCCAAACTTCCAAAAAATATTTTTTATTGGTTTTCATTTAATCTCTACATAAGAAGTTTGTTTAAGTAACAAATATTGCTACAAACTGAAATAATCAAATATTTTAAAACGGGTAATCTCAAGAGAGTTTATTTCAGTATCTCGCAAATGAAAAAAACTGCAAAATTTAAATTCACAAGTAATTTAAAAAATAGTAAAAAAATTACAAATTTCTTTTACAAATCTAAATACTGTAACACAAAGTTTTCCAGGACTGTTGAGTCAGTCAGCCAACTGCAAAACAAACTGGACCACACTGATGTGTAAGTGAATTTGAAAACATAAAAAAAAAATCTTAAGAATATTGTTCTGAAGTTTAGGCGATGTTTGATTTTAATTTGAATAAGTTCGAGTACACAACTTTTAAAAATTTAATGGAGTTCTAAATAAAATTACCAGTAAAAAATGGAAAAATAAAAAGATCACAAGACGCTGGCGCCCCCCAAAGTTGCGGGGCCCATAGGCAGTTGCCTACTTTGACTACTTGATGATCTGTCCCTACCTCTCCACGGCGGGACTCTAATTCGTTATTCTAATTATTAAATTGATTGATGAAATTATTTCAATATATTAATTTACTGTTTAATTTGTTAATAACATTAATCCAAATATTGAATTAATAGAAACAGTGATAGAGTGCTCTCAACAAGTGGTGCATTCAGAGTTGCTTAGACGATTAGTTTGGGTGCAACTGTGTATTCATTAAGAGACAAGAAATTTAACGATTGCTATTTTAAAATATTTTTTAGATGCATGGCAACAGCAAATAATTTATTGAAGAATTCAAGCGAAGGGAAAATCTTCGAAATAAAGAAGTTGATAGAAATCGTAGCCCAAGAGTTAGCATTTCTGGTATTGTTTCATTTAAGATATTTCCAAAAATAGAAAAAAGTTAATTAATTAAAAATAAAACAATACCCATTCGTTACAATAATTTATGCAATTTTTTTTTCAGGCGAGCATAACAGATGAAAATAATTCTTCACTGCATTACAGTTTAAAGCTTTCAAAGTGAGTAGAAATTTCTGAAGTTACAGTTAAAATTGCGATTTTTTTGATTAATTAGGTTTTTTTAATAAAAGATGATGAAAGCTGTGTGGCACTCGCTGAGTCTCTCACCCCCCACCGGAGGTTTTTAAATAACATAAATAAGTTTTTGACTCAAAATTATTCCGAAAATAGTTTTTTCTTTTCTTTTTCTAACCAAGGGGAGTGGTCTCCCCTAAACTTTCTCGTATACTCCCAATACATGTAGAGAAAAAAATAAGCTAAAAGGCAGTAAAACGAACAAGAATCCCCAATGCAGTGGAGAAAAAAAATAAGCGAAACGTCATACCACGATTTCCAAAGTTCGTCCAACGCGGAAGTGGAATTAAAAGCCGGCGTGATTACCAAGAGGTCTGAGTATAGATAAAGAAAACGAAAATTGCAATTTGAACGCCTTTTTTTTAACCGATTGACACAAAAATTGGATACAAATCTACCATTAAGGTAAGAAGGCCACATACCAAATTTCATTTATCAAAGTAATTTTTTAAAGTTATTGCGTTCAAAAGTATGCGTTTATACAGACAGTCAACCCTTTGACGGATTTGGCCCAAAAGTTTATACGGACCTACATTCCTGATGATACAACTGTGTACCAAATTTTATCCACCTCGCTATTCAACTTTTTGATTTATCACGTTCACATTAACCTGGACATACATACAGGCTTCCCGTGGACGGATTTTGTTCAGAATTTGATAGAAACCTACACATTATGTGCAAAGACCACATACCAAATTTCATCCCCGTAGCTCTAATAGTTTTCGAGTTATCGTGTTCACAGACACAGAGACAGACATTATTCTATAATTGTGTTTTTCGTACTCAGGGAGGTCTAAAACGTGGAGATTCGTCAAAATCTCGAGTTCGAATTTTTTGACGATTACAATACTTTCTCTTTGTATACTTCGTATGCGAGAAAGTAAAAAGCGCATTTGGTTTCCCATAGTGGGTTACATTCAGTATGATTGTGAATTTTGTATAATGCTCACATCATTTCGTAATAACTTTAAAAAAATGAATTTTTCGACGTGAAGTGGTGATAAAAAAGTTTGTTCTTTTAAAGATAACAAAAGCTTAGACTTTTTGCATTAGAATTCAAATTTCAAATGTTTAACTACAGTATTGCTCCTTTTAATATTGAACATCTGAGTGAGCTTATCATTTTGAAATGGGATGTAGCTGCACCGACTCTAAGTAGATTACTCTACATAGCATTTAATGCTGCCGTTTCATCAAGTAATCAATTTTTTAAAAATTAAAATGACTATTATATTTCGAAATTATTTCAATAAATTGTGCAAACAGCAGAAACTATGAAAAATCTTCATCTTAAAGAAAAAAGTAAATGCTATTTCCTTGTTCAGTGCATCCAATTTAATCAGGCTATTATTATACCCACACATACAAGTTCAAACCTGCCTTTATATTAGGATAGAAACAGTTGCATTTGTAAGTCCATGTGATCCCATCGAAATCACGTGGTTTTCTAGCTGCTGCTGTTACTATCCTAAAGCAAACGGATTTTGAACTTCGCATGATAAATAGGGCTTTGTGAGTACTAGGGAAAATGTTGAAATATTTTTTAATATATTTAGCTTTTAGTGATGATATTCAAAAATACACTTTGTTTAACAATTCAAAATTAACTAATAGCAATAGGTTTTTTTAAAAAAGTTGTCATGAATATATTATTCCATTCACTTCCAAAAATATAGTAAAAGCGACTACAAAGCAGATTGACGTGCGAAAAGAAACATCTTTCATTGATCCGAATTAACCAAAATTCGTCTATATCAATTTTTTCCAACGTGGGGCCCACGCCCCACAGAGAGAAAATTTGATTGTTAATGCAATGCAGATTGACACTGCAGTATCAAGAAGAACTCAATGAGTCAGTTAAAACTTTATTTAATATAAAAGGAGAGATGGCATGACTTTGTGAGGAATTAGAAATCAAATATCCAAATTCAATCAAATGTGGGAGAAAACTATTGTTACCGTTTCCATCTTCAGCTTCAGCTTTATGTGGATTTAGTGCCATAAATGATTTGCTGCTAAGAAAAAGAAATCGTCTGGATATCATACATCGGGGAGACTTGAGACTGAAGCTAATTAAATTGGAACCTCACATAAAATCTCTTTGCAGCAAGCATCAAGCGCAAGGATCTCACTAACTTTAAATAATAAATTATTACTAATAATTAAAATAATATATAAAAATCTCATTAAAATTGAATTTCAGTCCGCCATTACATGTTTTGAAAATGTATTACTGCGTTTCTCAACAATTTTGATTTCTTCCTAAAACCTATCATTTAAGTTTCTTCAGTGAACAATTCAATTTTTGAATATTAAAAGAAATGTGTATATGTTACATAAGGGGCATAAGAATTATAGAAAGGCTTAAGTGGGGCATGTAACAAAAAGGGTTGGGAAACACTAGTTTATACAGATTATGCAGACAAAAATGGTCACTAAAGTCAATTTAATTATTCAACTATATAAATTCTACATATCTGAGAAAATAATGAGAACCTATATCATTTTTTACTTTCTCATAAATAAAGTAAATGTAGTGAAATTGTAGTAATCAATAAAAAAAATTTTAAAACTCTATCTCGACAGGTGGGTGAGTTTTGAGATTTTAGACATACCTAGATCCGAAAAAACTCACTACTGGTATTAGGCTTGTCTGTAAAAAATTATCTCTTCAGTTTTCTCCAAATATTATTGCTTCCAAATACAGAACTTTTTTAACAATAAATTGTTAAAAAAGTTAATTTTGTTCAATTAAGTTTTATCGTAGGTATCTACACTTTATTTTGCCTCTTTTATAGCTTTTTGCCATTAACAATGAAACCTAATTTTTAAGGTTTCATATGGGGTCAGTTAAAAAGCAGAAACTGGCAAGTTGTTCTTATCCTTCGTGTCTCTTCAACATCAGGCAGAAACTTTGGAAGAACAGTCAGCAAGTAAGCGATTTCATTATAGTTCGAAAGAAAAGTTCACTGTTATTGTGAATGCTAAATTTTAATTTGGTTCAATTTCATGCATGGATTTGAGACATCATGTAATGGAAAGTCAAAGAAACGGCCCTCAAATTTTTACTAAATTTAATGGATGAATTCGAGAATTCAATTCAAGATTTAAGGAAAAAACCAAGAAAAGATTGAATTTCTCCTCGAATTCTCATATAAATTTAATGAATGGATTCAAGGATATCATTGAAATAAATGTAAAGATAAAGATGCAATACTCAAATTTTCTATTAAATTTATTGGATGGATTCGATAATTCGATGGATTTAATGGAAGAATGATGAAACAATTCTAGAATTTCTCTTAAAATTTTAAATCAAATTTAATGGATCGAATTTTCAATTAAATTTAAGACGAAGACACAGACCTCAAATTTTCAGTTAAATTTAAAAGACGAATTCGAGGATTCCTTAGAGTTATTGGATTAAATGGAAGGACGTAGTCGGAAAACTGGAAATTATTCTCTCGAATTTTCAATTAAATTTATTGGATGGATCTTAGTATTTAGTTTAGTTTAGTTTTGTTATATTAACGTCCCGTTTTGAAACAACACGAAGGCGTATCTTAGGATTTAACAGATAGAGAAGGAAACAGTGCTTAAATCGAATTTTTAAGATATTGCTCTTATGAGTTTACTTTTTGAGTTTTTAAAGTTTTCTTTTTAAATTGATGACACAAAAATGTTATTAATCGCGACAAGACAGAATCTGCAGATGTATAAATATCTGATGCATATCAGTTGCTGAGCAATGAATTCTGAATTAGCCAATAGTTGAAGTTACACCAAAAAAAAATGCAACATTTTCGTCTTAGAAAAATTCGAGTGTGATCACCTGGAAATACTTATTATCGTTCTCGTTGTTCACTAATTTGTACAATTTTCTGTCGTGAAAGTATGTTGTATTTCCTTTCGCATCGGAAGTTAAACAATTATTTCCCCCGAAAGAACTAATAAGACATGTGGATGTGGAATGATTAGTTTCAGAAACAATTAGTTCTCTGTAATGATTTTAGAACACGAACAAATGTGAGCTACATTTGTTCTGGAAGTAACGGATAACCATTTTTATTCCGACATTAAGGCTTAGTTCCTTTCCCAGTCGTTACAGATACAGTGGAGAATTCTTTTTACTAAAAAAATATAAATTCTCGAAGTCATCTGAAATTGAAAATTATATGTTCAGTGTTCTTGAAGTTTTATTTAATGGCGAAAAAAGCAGATTTAAAAAATTCGATTGGATTTCATGTAGAAGTGGTTTTATGATACTAGTAGCTTGTTTTATCTACACAAAAGAGGGTTTTCCCTAATTTATTTCGAATTTTGGGGCAAGATTTGCGGTATTTTTATAAAAAAAGGAATAAGTAGAAAGCAATAGAAGATCTCTTTCTTTTTCTATACTTTAGTTTAATTAATATGGAATTCTATTTCTTAAATTTTTGCTCCTTTTTCTTGAATTTTAAGAAGTATTTTGAATAAATTTATAATTTTGAAAGATAGGTTTAATAGTTTATATTTTCCTATCAGAATATTTTAATTGAAGTATACAAAATACAATAACAATAAAAATAACATAACAACAATAATAAAATAAGTCTATGAATAACATAAGTTAATGACGTTTTAAATGAAATATACTTTCATGTTTCATACTCATCAATAGACAATACAAGAAAAATATATATTGCATCATCATTATCAGTTATGAGTTTAAAATCTACTACTGTATTATAAAACGTATATAATCAACGGAATTATAAAATGTTAAAACACCTATTTCATACTATGTGGATACTGTATTGACCTGTAAATGATACTTCAATCCAGCATTTTATTTCTTTAATTACATTATTGTTCCAAGTGTATTGTCTTTATGCGAAGTGTTATCAACTTTTTTAGTTCATAAAAATTATATTTTTACTTGTAGGATGATATCAGGCTTTAGTTTTAAGTAACTCTTAATTAAATTTTGAGGTTGAATAAAAGTTGATGTTATTATTGTTTCCTTCACGGTATGGAATGTTTATCAATTTTACAGTTCTTCTGCTCATTATTTTATTGATATCGTGAATTATAATTTCCATATCTTTGAATTATTTATTTGTAGGTGAACCAAAAAAGTCACAAGAAAACCACCACAGCGAAATCAGTGAAGGTGCAGCAAAGTAACAAAAGTTGGTATTGTTTAGCAATTTTGAAAACATTTAAAAACATGAACCATTTTCAACAAAACTAATTTTTACCTTCAGTTCTAGATTTTATTTGTTTACTTTAAATTACAGTCTGTCTTCAGCCAACAGTAAATTATTTCACTTCTACTGTAAATGTGGATAATATTTTTCTGTTCTTATTTAGCTCGAAGTACTTTACAAAATTTTACTCCTTACAAAAACGCTGAAAATAGCCTTTATCGAGATATTCATGAATTAAAACTTATTGAGAAGGTGGATTGTGTTATGGGAAATTTTGGTGCGATTTAACGATTTATCTTTGAGTCTCAGACTATATGGGAATACCGATCGTTTCAAAATGCCAAGACTAGCACTTTTGGACGAGTAAGATGAGCGCTTTGCCGGAGTTTATTGTTAGGTCACGCTAAATAAAATGTAAACATCTCTCCCTCAATTTTTCATTTCACCCCTATTTTGGTGAAATCAACTCCGCCTGGCGCATGCGCAAAAGCGCGGATTGTTTCGGAATCCGAGAATTGTCAGTATCTTAGCGTTCAATACCGACATTAAAAGGTCCCTGGCGGAGAGATCTGTATCAGTTGTTAGTTGTGGATTAGAACGGTATACTTCGTATTTTAAACATGCGAATATACTCCTACCTTTATATTGTGCTGTTATTTGTGAAATATTTGCTGAAATATATGCCCCTACTTTATATCTTCCTATTTTCTCGTATAAAAAAGAGACCTACCGAAAGAGGTACTTTACTTAGCACGTATTCAATTTATTTCACTGTGCTATAAAACTACTCAAAAATGAGGCATGTTTACGACATTTTTTAACAAGTACGTTTCCATTCACGTTAAATGAAAATATTGTAGACGTTTTAAATTATTTTATTTGTTTACCTGGGCATTTCTACTCATCTGCAAGGAAAATATTAAATATAGTTAAAATAATTACGTTTATTTACATGCGTGTTACCACTTCTTCCATTGAAAAACTAAATACATTTATTTGAATGCAACTTGCAGCTTGAAATAACATTTAATGCTTTTAAATTGTGAAATTCAGAGACAAACAGCACGATTATCAAATTGAAATCTTTTAATAGAGATGTTGTCAAAGTTGTTTTCTTCGGTTATTATGCTTGTAGGAAAACATCAGAGATATGAAAAAAAAAGAACAAATGATCAGTATATAATGCAATTTTGGATATTTTTCGAGGTTCATAAATGTAGTTGTTAACATTGGGTTGTATAACACTGGGGTAAAATTATTTGGGACAATATGCTGTTGTGTATTCTTTTGTGGAAGTATACGAGAAAGTCGAAACGAAAACAATTCCAGTTTTTAAAATAAATTTAGGCCTTCGTCTTGTTTAATCTGGCTCCTGCTTGTTCAAGACAGATCACAGCAAGTCATCGAACGAACAAGAAATTTCATATAAAAAAGTCCCATTCACCATAAGTTATAAAACTGAAATTGTTATGGTTGGCGAATCTAACGAATATAAAAGAAGTTCATGATTTTTACTGATCTGTCAATCTTCAAATGCTTTTACATTATTCAATATTTATGAAATTCTTGATTCCAAATCATTATATTTTATTTTTTTCAGATGTGTATAGGCAAAAACAAAACAGACATTTATCCCGGCTGACTTTCCAGCGAAGAGTTAACGCAATGAATAATCAAAGCAACCAAAAAGTCACTACACTAGTTCAAAAGCTTCAACCGAAATATCCCAAACCAAAACGGTTGATAGAAACGGCTACACAGACTGTTCCATGGACACCAGAAAGTCCGCCATACAGTAGTTCGTACCAAAACAGTTTCAGAAACATTTCTGACAACGGAGAGGAAGAGATTTCGGATTCTGAAGAAGAATTGTACTGTAAAAGTGATACGCTTAATGATGCCAGTATGATAACTGAAGAAATAGCTTCGGAATTCGTGCATAGCAGGTCTAAAGTTGATTATAAAGAGAACGCATCTTCTTCGAAAACTAAGGATTCTATGATTATGGAAGATAATATCTCTAACAGAAACTATACAAGTAACAGTAATTATCTGGGAAGTAATTTAAAATCTGAAATGGTTACTCAGTATTCCGTAAAAGAGTCCGTCAGTGCTTCTAGAGGGCAAAACTCTGTAAGCAAAGGAAGAGACACACTCACTGATCAACGTAGCATCAGGGTAAAGGCTAGTAAGAGTATAAATCAAAGCATTCGTTCCACATCTGAGAAAATTAATAATCGCTCTAACAAACTGGCAGAAAATGGAAATGCAGTTATTAATTCAATGTCCAGAAGCAAGTCTGCGCTGTCAGTAAGAAGTAACAAGCAAGAAGTGTCAGTCAAAAGTCTCAGCAAAGCTAGTGGAAATAGTAAGAAGTCAGAAAAAAGAAGTGTTCCATCTTCAAAAAGGAGCAGTATTTCAAAGAAAAATACGCCAAGTTCCAAAAAGGAAATTTCTTCCAAGGAATTTGTAGGCGAAGTCCTAGATACTGCAGTACCTCAAGATGAAAATGAAATGAAGAAAGTTCTGGAAATTTCAAAACCTCAAGATGAATCTGAAAATCATACGGAGAAAGAACCAGCAGTGGAAGCTCTAGAAACTTCAGAACCTCAAGACGAACCTGAAAACCAAATGAACCAAGATTCAAATATCTCACTTAAGCAGAAAGATGAAGGCAACCAAAACCTGGATGACAGTCCACCGCCAGTATCAAGCAGTGACAATGAAACTACTTATCTTCCTGTAGTTTCGAATTCTTCATCGGCAAGTGGACACCTTGAAGAAGATGACAGCGAAGGTTCCAGCAGTATAAAGGAGAATGACGACGTGTCTCTAGAGTATAGCAGCCATTGGACAGAAGAGATTACCTCCACAGAAGTTTCAGATGCTGAAATGGATGAAAGTTTTAATGAGAAATTCCTGATGTACAAAGAGGGACTCCTGGAAGAAGATGATGGCATTGTAGCATCCAGCGAAGACGAGACTCCAAGCACAGAAGAACAACAAGTCACGGAAGTAAGCTGCTTTCTTACAATGCCACTCAATTATTAATTAAAGGCAGTTATGCAATGCCACTCATTTATTAATTAAGGGGAGTAATGCAATGACACTCATTTATTAATTAAAGGGAGTTGTGCAATGACACTCATTTATTAATTAAAGGGAGTTATGCAATGACACT